>APFE031645829.1:0-33238 GCA_000404065.3 Pinus taeda | reverse complement strand
GGGGGGGGAATATTTCAGAAATATCGAATTGAAGTTTGGATATCACCAGGTTCCAATCAAACCCTCTGATGTGTGGAAGACTGCCTTCAAAGCTAAGGAGGGCCTTTCCAAATGGCTAGTTATGCATTCTGGGTTGAAGAATGCTCCTGCAACTTTTATGAGGTTGATGGATGACATCTTGCGACCATTCACCAACTCATTTGTAGTGGTATACTTGGATGAAATCCTAATCTTCAGCCAGAGCTGGGAAGAGCACCTCCACCACATCTGACAGGTTCTCCAAACACTGCAGCAACACAAGTTGTGTGCCAATTTGGAGAAATGCATTTTTTGTATGATCTAGGTTTAGTATCTTGGATACATTATTGATGAACGAGGGATGCATTTTGATGTAGCCAAGATCCAATTCATTTGGGATTGGCTAGCCCCAACCACTCTAACAGAGCTCCACAACTTTCTGGGTCTTGCCAATTTCTACCGCAGGTTCGTGTTGGGGTTTTCTCATATTACTTGGCCCTTGAGTAAAGTCACCAAGGGAGGAGTGAAAGAAAAATTATTTTGGTCTGAATCTCAACAAAAGGCATTCGTAGAGTTGAAACATTGCCTCTTCTTTGCACCAGTTCTCACATTACCAAACTTGCAGCAAACATTTGAGATCAAGACAAGTGCCTCTGACTATGCTATTGGGGCAGTCCTTACTCAACAAGGGCATCCAATGGCATATCATAGTGAGACACTTTCAGACACAATCTGTAAGTATCCCACTTATGATAAAGAGATGTATTCCATTATGTAGGCCTGTAGACAATGGAAGAATTACATTTTGGGGAAGGAAACAATCATCCACGTAGACCTCTAGCCCCTACAGTTCATATATACGTAAGGGAAGTTACAGAATGATCACCATCAGAAGTGGTCGACATACCTGCAATAGTTCCATTTGAATATCAAGTACAAGAAGGGAAACACCAATAATGTTGTAGATTACACCAGCGAGTCACCAATTATCATGTTAACCACCATGCATAACTCTTGTGGGCATGAGACTTCTGATTGGCCACTTCTCTACAAAAGCGACCCAGAATTTGGCCATGCACACCAGATGCTCTTTGAGGGTCAACAAGTTCAAAATTTTCACCTCTAGGATGAACTTTTATGCCACCTAAGAAAACGTTGTGTTACTTCAAGTGAGCATGCCAAGATAATTTTGGAACCGCACTATAGTCAGGTCCCTAGGCATTTCGGGGTCGAGAAAAGAGTGGCAATATAGCAGAAGTATTTCTATTGGTTGAATCTTCGACAAGATGTCGGGAAGCACATTAGATCCTACATTGCGCGTGCCATTGCCAAACTAACCATCAAGAAGCAAGGCCTTTATACTCCTCTTCCTACCCCTAGTCGACCTTGAGAATCCATCTCCATGGCTTACATGTCAGGCCTTCCTTCTACTAAGAATGGCAATGACTGTGTTTTTGTGGTTGTTGATGGATTCTCGAAGATGGCCATTATGGTGGCTTGCAATAAGAATATCACAGTGGAAGCCACTGCTAAACTATTCTTTAAACGAGTGTGGGTACATTTTGGGATCCCACAGTCTATCATCTCAGATCGGGACAACAGGTTCCTTAGTAGATTTTGGTCTAGTCTCTGGATTTTGTTGGACACCAAGCTCTAAGTCCACAACTTTCCATCCTCAAACTGATTCCCATATAGAGGTCATCAACAGGATGACCTTACACATGCTACGCATGTACAACTCAAAGAATCAACACATATAAGATGAGATCCTCCCTTATATCCAGCACATCTATAATCAGGCTCTCCACAGCTCGACTGGCTGTAACACTTTTCAGGTGGGCTTGGCATTCCAGCCACTTTGTCCCATTGATGTGGCCATACCATTTACAGCTACTCAGGCAGATTCGACTCATGTCCACTCCGAAGTCAACAAGGAAAACAACTTCATTGAGCACATTGAACACATCCACCAATAGGTCCATCACATATTGGATAGATCCAATGCCAAGTACAAGCAACACCATGATCAACATCAGGTGCCACATAAGTTTCAAGTGGGCAACAAAGTTTGGCTACATTTTCAAAAGGAGTGCCTCGCTAGGCCCCACCACAAGCTTTTCCTACTTTGATATGGGCCATACACCATCACCAAGGCAGTAGGGGACAATGCCTTCATGATCAGTATTCCACCATTCCTTGGTTTGCACCTAGTGTTCAATGTGGACCACCTTCGGCCCTACTTTCCACCATTTTTGGACACATCCAACATTGCAGAACACCTCACACCAACAGAGTTAAACCCAGACTGCATGGAACAATCCACAACTGATCGGATCATGGACACATAGATCAATAACACCCGATATCAAAGGATCCAACTATATCGAGTTTTCAAAGCAATCCAACTCCTTCACCAAGGCAAGTGGTTCACTAGGGACCAAATTCAACAAAAGTTTCCTCATCTCATGGAGGAACTCAATGCAATGGGGAGAATTTCTTCCTATGGGGGGAGGAATGATCCAAGTGGATATTGGTGGCCATATACCTATTCCACTTGGACCCCACATTGTGTCTTTTAGTTTTTCAGTTTCCTTAATTGTAGCACAATTTACTATTTTAGGCAATTTTCCAGGTTCTGAACTTCTAGAACCATTTTGAGGCCCTAAACAACATGTTTTAGGAAAATCAACGGCGACAAAAATGAGTTTTCAACTTGATTTTAATTGTTAATAGTTTTATTCCTCGGATAGATATTTCTAAAGAGATATTGTGTCATCAAACAGAGATCGTATGCCAAAGTTATGACCTCAGGAAGTTGATGTACAAAGTTACCCCAATGGGGCCCATTGTTTGGTGTTTCATATCCTAGGGTTAGGTTTTTGGATGTTTGGGGTTTTTCATTGTTTCTCAATGATAAATAGGCCTTCAAACCTCATTGTAACACAGTTCATAGGCATGTATCTGCCACGTCTCTTCTCAGAGATAAGCTACCATCGCCCGAGCTAGTCTTATTTCCATTCTATTTGTAAGCATATTTTAGTATCTAATATTAATGAAATGAAGTGTTATTTGTGATGCATCTCTATAATTATGGTTATATCTGTAATTTGTTGCGTTCCTTTTTAAATTTGGATCAGTGACACAACTGTATATGTGTGGCACATGAGTCCTCATTGGATTCTCAAGATGAGTACACCAAAAGAAGCCTTTTCAGGGAAGAAACCCGATGTGTCACACTTCAGGATATTTGGTCCATCAGTTTATTATCATGTTTCCAAGGATGTAAGGAAAAAGGAGGAGTCGACAACTAAGTTGGGCATACTTGTGGGGTACACTGATACAACTCACAATTATTAAGTGTACCTTCCATCTCACGGGATGACAATGGTTCGTAGAGATGTGAAGTTCGATGAAGAGAATGCCATGAGATTTTCCCTTGAGAGGGAGCTTCAGTTGCATGCATATGAGGATATTTTGTCTCTAAAAGAATAACCTCACGATTTTTTGGAGCAACTACAAGAAGAGGAGAAGAGAGTGGAAGCACCCACTAATGCAGAGACATCCAGAGATGGAAGGAAGTGCACCAGGGACGCTGATAGATTATTGCATGATCTTAGAGAGAATGTGGGAGCACCCATATCATAGTGTAGCCATAGGAGTTCATCAGATCAGTACATTGGGTACATGGCTTTGTTGAGTGAGATCTTTGAGACAAAACTCTCCTCATTCGAGGAAGCAATGCAGAAGCTAGTATTGGTTGATGCCATGGCAGAGGAATATGATTCCATTGTTAGAAAAAATGTTTGGGAAGTTGTCCCAAGACTAGAGAACAAGTCAATGGTAGGTTCAAGGTGGATCTACAAGTTGAAGCATGCAGAAAAAGGAAGCATCAAGAAATGCAAGGCCAAATTTGTGGCCAAGGGGTTCTCTCAAGTGGAGAGAATTGATTATGAGGAGACCTTTCCTCCATTAGCAAGGTACTCTTCTATCAAATCAATTCTAACACTTGCAGTGCAAATGGGATGGAATATTCATCAGATGGATGTGAGGATATCATTCCTCAATGGAGTGATTGAGGAGTAGGTGTACATTGAATAACTGGAAGGATTTGAGACCTTCAAGAGAGTCACATGTGTGAAACTCAAGTGAGCATTGTATGGATTGAAACAAGCGCCCCATGCTTGGTACACCGGAATTGACAACTATTTCACCAAGTTGGGATTCACCAAAAGTGAAGTAGATGAAAATATTTACATATTATTGTTGAAGATAAATTATTGATTATAGTATTATATGTCAATGGTCTAATTTTAACCGATAATGAGAATTTGATCAAGTATTGCAAAGAGGATCTGGCAAAAGAATTTGAGATGAAGTACATCAGACTTATGCATTATTTCGTTATTTTGGATGCATGGCAAGGAGATGGGGAACTCTTTATCTCTCAGGGAAAGTATGCTAATGAGATACTGAAGAATTTTTGCATGGATAGTAGCAAACCCGTGGACACTCCTCTAACAGACAGTTGGAGGAAAGAGGATACCACTTTAGGTGAGGAGGTGGAGGCCACTATTTATAGGCAGCTTATGCGCTCACTTATGTATTTGGTGAAGACACAACCGGACATGTGTTATGCAGTTAACCAATTAAGTCAAGCTATGGTTATGCCAAACAAACTGTATTCGAAGGCAACAAAGCATGTTTTGATATACCTCATAGGCACCACCCATTTTTGCCTTTGGTACAAGTAGTTAGAGGGAGTGAAGCTACAAGGATTTACAGATTCATATTGGGCGGTATTCCATCAGACTCGAAGAGCACATTAGGAGGAATTTTCACTATTGGGTCAACAAAAGTTTCTTGGTACACCAGTAAGTAAAGATCAGTTACACTCAGCTCAATAGAAGCAGATTACATGGCTGCCAATCAAGTAGCTTGTAAAGCTATCTGGGTGAGGAATATTCATGTTGGGTTATTTGATCAGATGATGGATCCCACCGTGATTCACTGTAACAATTAGAGTTTTATCAAACTCTATGAAAATCTAGTTTCTCATGATCAATCCAAGCATATCAACATCCAGTATCACCATCTACGAGATTGTGTGTAGAGTAGGATCATGTTGTTGGAATACATTCCTATAGAGGAACATGATGCATATATTTTGACAAAGGCATTTCCAAGAGGAAAATTTGATTTCCATAGAGACATGATTGGGGTATATGATAATCCCTTTCTTGTTGAGAGGGAGTGCTAAAAATGGCAAGAAGAAAATCCTGATTTAATCTTCCCTTGAATTAAATTAGGAGAAAATTGTAATTCAAGATCACAGGGACAACATGAATGAGTTAACTAAGTTAGTTTCACTTAGTTGGCTTAGTTAATTTGAGTTGAGGGCATAACTTGATTCATGTAGAGTGGTTCCTAAATTTTAGGATCCTAGGTTGAGTTTAATTTGAGTTGTAATAGTTTAATTTGGTTAAACTAAGTTAAAGTCAGTTAAACTAGTTCCAACTATTGGAGGAACTAGTAGGAGGTCTAGCAGTGGGGTGAAAATTCTGTGTTCAACCATATAACTGATAAATCAGCCATAATCAACTCATGAATGCATGAATTTTGAGTTACCTAGTTGATATTGGAGTTCAAGGGAAGTGTACTATCAATTATATAATTTTCCGAGTTGTGTAGCTGGTGCATGTAGTCAGAGAACGGCTTATAGGGATTGCACAAGTCTAATTGGGAATTTCCCTAACTAATAGGGGGATAATTCCCAAGGAAACAACAGAAGGAAATAGGAGCTTAGAAGGAAAAAAAATTGACTAAGTATTGGCCAGAGTTAGCTTGTGAGGCTGTGAGATAGATTATACTTGTGCAAAGATTCTTCAGGCTTGAAAAAGCATTCCATTTCTTCTCTATTTTCTGACTAATACAATACAGATAGGAAGGGGTTTTGAGCAGTTACTTTCCCCTTAGATAAATATCTAAGAATATGTGATTGAATATTGTATCATTTTCATGTTGTTATTTCTCAATCGATTAATTGTTTCTGCTGATGACTAGAGTAGATTCAAGTCTTTTGTTCTAGCATATTACATAAGCAGTTTGAATCTACAAGGAATTTCTACATTGGATAAATCTTTCTAATGAGATATTGTACATGTCAAACGAAGATCGTATGCCAAAGTTATGACCGTGGGAAGTTGATGTGCCAACTAAACCTAATGGGTTTGTTTCCGGGAAAACTAGTGTCTTTTCGATCTGATAGTTCCACTAAGATTGGCAGCTATCTTAGAAACAAACAACCAAAGAAATTTATGATTTCCTTTATGTATGATAGATAAGAGAGAAGCAAAGGAACCAACCTGGATCTTCCGCTTGACTCTTTGCTTGATTTCTCTCCCCCTTGATAGAGCTTGCAACTCCTCTCCTACTTGTCCCACTTAGAGAATACCTATAGAAACAAAGTAACAAGAACACCATCAAAGCATCTCGATCTATAATATCATAAACAATGCAAAATTAGAAATACATTGAACATACAACTGCATTCACAAATAACAAGATTCACAAATACACGATTGTATGGAGGAAAACTCAAAGAACCTTATTCAAAAAGAAGGGAGAATTACAACCGAGTTGTCTGATCTAGCATCATCCTCCTAGCATCAAAGCCCTCTTCACCTCATGAAAAGCAAGATCACCCAACAATACAATGCTCTTTCTCAAAGACAAATTATCAGCACTTCCTTACAAATTACCAAATTTCGGCCTCTAGATCTCTCAAATGAGGGATCCATTTATAGATGTCTTGCAAGGGTGTGAGTCAGCTCTGGGTTTTTGATTAGTGTCATTCCACTCATAGTTCTTGGTTCCACTTGTAGATTTCATTGATCTCTTACTCATCCCTGGGCGAATTCAGAGAGGCAAGTGTCATAGGAGAAGTTTCTAGACGATTCTATGAGCATCCACTTAGCAAACTGTCTCAGCGATTTGTCCATTCTCGCTCATCGCACCCTACAGAAGGCTTCTTCAGTATGCATCGCACCTGGCTAGTGTAGTAGCCAGTATGCATCGCACCTAGACAATGGAGGAGTCAGTATGGTCCAGTTTTGGCCAGTTCTGAGTGGTTTTTCAAGTGGAACTTCTGGGGAATGATGTAATCAGTTGACCATGATCCTTTAGGGTATGAAACAACAATTTAGGGGTTAAAGAGCCCTTGGTTTATCAACATATATGATTGGGGTTGAAGTGCCCAAATATGTCTATAACAATTGCCCCCTAAAGCATGAGGTCGTAAATCTTTTGATGTCGGTGAAATGCTTTATCAAAGAGATCGAGGTATTCGAACTGGAAGGACCTATATAAGATACAATACAATACATCATCATCATATTATTTTCATGATCTAGCTGAGGCGAGCATTCCCATGCTCAGCTTTATAAATTCATTTTCATGCACATAGAACAGATAATCGTCTGCGGTTCTAGACTAGTTATTCTTTATATGTAGAGTCATCATCCCTTAGCTTGGATGATCATCTGTGCAGCTTCTGTGTACATTTGATGTCTTTATATTCCTGAATATATCACAACTCGGATGGATGAAACTAGATCCGGGGTCTTCAAACTCATTCAATCTTCGCCCGATGTACAAGCTGATCCATGTGAAAAGATGTCCTGAAGTCGAACATGGAAAGACATCACCTAATTACTAGCCAATAATTTGAGTTGTTAACAGACACGAGAGGAATCATTGATAATGATAATGACCCTCAAGGTACTACATTACAATGCACGTGGTGTGAATATATGATCCAATGTCAAACACCACGCAAAATCTCTTGGTCAAAGGCCATTGATGTAAACCTATTACCGGAAGTGAGAAACTTGCCATTGAGGCATGCAAGCTTCAAAGTACTAAAAGGGTTGTTTCTAAGTCAACTTCTTGGATAATGAGATGATGTGGACAAGAAGTGACCCATCATAGGAGGGCCTTGATGTATCCCACATCTACGACACGAAACGAAGCAAATGATTTTTTGGAGGTGAAAACGATCTAATGATACAAGGTTCAAGAATGGCAATCATGAAAAATGGAGGGTGAAGGTATTGTAGTGGATGAGGCATTAGCTGGATGGAAAATTATCTGAATGACTTCTCTTGAACATGTCAGAGACACTGAGATGGATTAGTAGCGTTAACCCTAAAATATGGATGGTATGGAGGACCAATGGTGATATGACCGGTGAACGGAATAACCCAACCTGTCTCAATCATGGCGATGGAGTGAAAGTGTCATGTTCAAGAGCAACCCGCTACCAATAAAATTCTTCAAGTTTTCTTCCCTTTTTCCCCAGTCATTTTTGACTAGTACCTCTTTATTTTTTTCAAGCTTGAGGAGGATAACATATGCTTGTTCCATAATTTTCCCTTCGGGCAAACCTGTTGCTATGTTTTAGCGAGCCTAGCGACAGTGAAACTCGTTCTTGTCGAGATGGACAAGTTTGTCGCTATTGTTTTAACGAGTTTAACAATAAAGACAACTTGGTCATTTTCATGTTTAGAGAGTTTGAAAAGGGATGAAAAGGAAACTCCAGTAGTTCTTTTTCGTAGTATAGTACCTTTAGTCTGAAAAATATTAAAATAATACGCAAGGGATGACTTTTCTGATCACTTTAGCGAGCCGAAAAAGACAAGCGCTTGATCTTTTTGTGGGATGATCCCTCAGGTCCAAAAAAGATTAAAATGTATATGAGGGATGGCACTTCCCCTTACTTTAATGAGCTGGAAAGGCCAATATCTCGATAATATTTTCATATTTAACGAGTCTAAAAAGAGTTTAAAAGAGACTCGTTTTTGAGGAACGAGTGGTGTTTTAGGGTAGCAACTGGTTCCGGGTAAGCTTGGAACTTCTCAAAACATGGTGATGTGAGGAGGGTGGCTAACAAAACCACTCATCGCATCTGTTCCTCAAAAAGGGTAAACAATCAAGTGGAAGCGTATGATCGGCCAAAAGAATGGAGGTGGTGGCAGGAACACAACCAAGGTTCAAAAGGCTGATAGCTGGGCAATCACAAAGGTTATTTACTGAGGGTGGATTCATTTTTTAACGAGCTTGAATTGGGAGAAACTATGCTCAGTGGCAGGTTTATTTTTTAATGAGCTTGAACCTTGCAGAAACATTGCTCATACCAGTACCTAAAGATGTCTCTCACTGCTAGGTTTATTTTTTAGTGAGCTTGAACTCTACGATAACATATGCTCATTTGCTTTTTTATGTAGGCTAGAAATGACCAAACTACAAAGCTAAAAACACTAAAAAGATAAGGAACTACCGTGGTTAGGTAGGATAGTTTTGTCTTCCGTATAGGCAAAACCCTTCCTTTGGTCCATCTGGTGTGCAGATGTTTCTGGACCAACCGCCTAACCTAAGAAGTTGACACTAAAAAGCTAAAAAGCTAAAAATGAAATTGGTCATTTTTTGCTTGCATAAAAAGGTTTGCATGCCCCCAGGTATCGAGAAAAGGAAAGTCTTCAGGTAACCATATGGAAGTCACTGTGGATGGGTAGGATTTTTTTTGTCAGCGGTTAGACAAAACGCTTCCTTGGCTTTGCCCCCCATAGCGGATAAAAGTGAATGGTATTTCAGACCAATCACATAACCTATGAGGAAATGGTGTTTTAGACCAATCACATAAACTATAAGGAAATGGTTGTTTTAGACCGATCACATAACCTACACGAAAATGGTGTTTCAGTCCAATCACATAACCTACAAGGAAATGGTTGTTTCAGCGCGAGCACATAACCTACAAGGAAATCTATCTTTTCAGGTGAGTTTGTCTGTCGAAGCGGACCAGGGTGCATGCCCCCTAAGCTTCATTACATTCACCGAACTACTTGTCGTAATCAGGTGGATGGAATGAAGGTTGAAGAGACATTCTTGATGTGAAGAGACCATTTAGGGATGATGATTGACTTAACTTTGTGTTTGAACTGGGAAATGAAAGCTGGTTGATAAGCTGGACAATTTTACCTTCATGTGGGAAACACATCACTTTAAAGAGTTTGGAAATAATGGTTTCCATGCTATATATATAGTCACGTCCAAGAAGTAGATTTTAATCTAATGGCCCTTGGAATACCATCACGTTCAAGTGAATAGTTTTCCTTTTCAAAGTTATCATCAACTTCGGAAGGATGCCTAATGGTCGATTGGTTCCTTTGTTAAAGCCTAACAAATTTTGTGTAACAGGCTCAAGCGATGGCGAACCAAGCGCTTTCCAAGTAGTTGAGGAAAGGATACTCACTGAAGCCCCTTCATCTATGATAGTGCCAGACACGATCATTTTGTAAACTTGTACTATGATCTGAAATGGTACATTAGATGGAAGGTGGGGTCTTGCTAGCTGATTCCAATCAAAGGAAATGACTAGACTGCTTGGAGGGGGTATCAGATAAACGGTTGAATGAACCCCTTGAACTGGGGGACTTTCCTCTTGTCGTAAAGGAACAGGTGGATTGCCCCCAAGTTCATCAGACTCTGTATTAACAAAGAGAATTTGAATGGAATCGTTCTCATTCTCTTTGGAAATTGTATCATCTGAAGGTGGACCTTTTGAAGGTAAGGCTGGGTTGACTACCGTTTCGATTTGTTGACTTTGGTCCAATATGGACTCAGAAGGTTCACTCTCAATGATAGGCGTTTCGACCAACGATTGAGTTATGTCAGTCGGATTTTCAACTAGTAAAGGACTTAGGGAGAACTTCCTATATCCAAGAGGAAGTCACTGCGGCGAAGAAGGACAGTTATCCAAGATTCCTTTGGCTTTGTCCAGAAAAGGACAATGGTGAAGAGCATGATCACCTTCACATAACCTACATGGAAATATGACCTTTCCTTTTTGTCCACAGATTTCACTATTACTAGTTGATGGTATACTGTCAACATGATCACCAGAGGTTGACGACACCTGACGGTGCGAATGGGGAGACCATTCTCTCAAGATCTAAGGGATGCATGGACATTCTCAATGAAGGTGGTCTCCTTTGAAAATTATGCATGGAGATCTGTGTTTGGAAAGTTTGGTGTGCAGATTTTCACCAGACGCTGCTTGGTTGTCCCCTTGCTTAATTGACTTCTTCCTTTTCTCCTTCCCTTTCTTCTTCTTCTCAGTCACCTGGTTACTAGCATCGCTACTTTCACCAAGTGAAGAGGAAGAAGAAGAGGGAGAAACAAACGAAGTAGGAGGCGAAGGGTCATTCAATATCAACTGGTTACTAATTTGATTGCTGAGGAATCACGATATTTTGAATGACAGAGGTTGAGAATAGCCATACTGACAGGCCAATTATGATTCCTGGAAGGGACAATGTAGCCATACACGGGGCACCAATATCTCCCCAAGAAGAGAAAGGACTAGGATTCCCCCCAAGAGGGATTCCTTGATTGGTGGACTCCATTATCTCAACCTAAGATCAGTGAAGGAATAGGGATGTTATTCTGATTTAAATAAATTTTAATGACGCTTTGACACAACTTTGCTTTTTCAATTTTTAAGAGTCGAGAAAAATCTAAAGATGACTCTAGTCCCCTTCGATTCTTAATGAGCCTGAAGTGACAAGTGCTCAAATGGACCTTTACTTTTAAGGAGTCGAAAAGTAATGAAAGAGACTACTCTGAAAATCTAGACAAAGGGATTACCAAACCAATCGCAAAACTGCAATGTACACCTTGGTGGTAGATTAAAGAGAAATTACCAAGGACTTATGTACGACAGTCAATCTTCCCAAATGTTGTGTTCAGTGCATTGCGATCGATAGGGTGGCAGACACGGCTTCCTATGGATAAAGGATATTAGCCTATTGTGGTTTCCCAATATATACTCAACAGTATGGGGAGCACAAGTCTGTACTAGCACTTGTCGTATCAAAGAGGAGGAATCATCCAACCTTCGACGAAAATGATAGTTACTAGGTTTTACGACATCGGAACACATCTCTAGCCTAGACCTCTAGATGTGTTGCATTAAGTTCCAAAGCGTTGTTAAGTTCATTGAGATTTATTTTAGAGTTGAACTTGTCTAAAATTTTACCTTTAAAGGTTCACCATGTGATGTAGATGTAAAATTCATAAAATATGCAATCTAAAATGATAAACAGTCGTTTCTTTATTTTTAGCAATGAAAATCCTAGCTACTAAGGAAAGAAGATTACGATTCTTTCAAACAGAGAGAAAATAGCACACACTAAATGCAATTTTCCTAAATCATTTTTCGCACACAGTCTAAATGAAAATGCAAATGCAAATGCATGTATTTGTTTTTCTTTCCCTTTAATGTGAAGAATTCCAAAAAGGGAAAACTAAGTATAGATCTGAAATATTTTCTTCAAAATTACATTTCGACAATTTCTTTTCAAAATGAAAGGAAGACTAAACGACACTTTTCGATTTTGAATAGAAAATTTCTTTTGACACTTCATATATTAACAATTCAAATCAAATAAAATGACAAAAGTACAATTGACCATCTAGAGGAGGAAGACTTTACGACACTCTTCTTTTTGACACAAAACTACAGTTACGACACTTTTTTGCATCAAAACGACAGTTCGATTTAAGCTACTTTTTAAAGAAGGACTGTAAATGATGGACAAATACATAACAAAATTTACTAATCCTAATCAATGGAGGCTAAACTATGTAAAGGAAGGAGGCTTCAGCAATGAGATACTGATCATAAGCAGCAAAACAATTGAAAAGAGCTGAAAACAAAGACAAAAAACCCAAATTTCAAGGAGAGAAATGGTATTACTCAGTCATCACACCTGTGCTTCACAGAAACAGGGATGCATCTCACCTGCTACACATGGGAGGTGCGATGCATACTGGCTTCCAGTTACAGATAGTGCAATGGGCCAGGGAGCACAACTGAGGTGGGTTTTGGCTCAAATTTGCAGCTAATTTCGGTGAGTTAAGCTGAGCTGTTATGAACAGTAAAGAACAAAGTACAGGGGTATGATCTTATGAGGTTATTGAGCTACCAAAAGGGCATCTAGAATGCTTGTAAGTCGATGTTCAAATCATAAACTAAACCTGGAGATTGACTGAAGTTGCATTCATCTACTTTGCAATTGCATAGAAAAAGTAGTTTGAAGGCTATCTGGCTAACTTCAGGCTCCATCTGTAGTTTATAAAATAAACAATCAACAAAAAACAAACATCTATTTGGTCCCCAGTATGGTCATCATTTTGTTTCCAAGAAAACTAGTGTCTTTTTGATCTGCTAGTCCCACTAAGGTTGGCAGCTATATTAGAAACAAACAATCAAATCAATTTGTGATTTCCCCTATGTATGATAGATAAGAGAGAAGCAAAGGGACCAACCTGGATCTTCCTCTTAACTCTTTGTTTGATTTCTCTCCCCCTTGATAGAGCTTGCAACTCATCTCCTACTTGTCCCGCTTAGAGAATACCTGTAGAAACAAAGTAACAAGAACACCATCAAAGCATCTCAATCTATAATATGATAAACAATGTAGAATCAGAAATACATTGAACATACAATTGCATTCACAAATAACAAGATTCACAAATACACGATTGTATGGAGGAAAACTCAAAGAACTTTATTCGAATAGAAGGGAAAATTACAACCCAGCAGTCTAATCCAGCATCATCCTCCCAGCATCAAGGCCCTCTTCACCTAATGAAAAGCAAGATCACCCAACAATACAATGCTCTTTCTCAAAGACAAATTATCAGCACTTCCTTACAAATTACCAAATTCCAGCCTCTAGATCTCTCAGATGAGGGATCTATTTATAGATGTCTTGCAAGGGTGTGAGTCAGCTCTGGGTTTTTGATTAGTGTCATTCCACTCATAGTTCTTGGTTCCACTTGGATATTTCATTGATCTCTTACTCATCCGTGGGTGAATTCAGAGAGGCAAGTGTCATAGGAGAAGTTTCTAGAAGATTCTATGAGCATCCACTTAGTAAACTGTCTCAGCCATTTGCCCATTCTCATTCATCGCACCCTACAGAAGGCTTATTCAATATGCATCACACCTGGCTAGTGTAGCAGCCAGTATGCATCACACCTAGACAATGGAGTAGTCAATATGGTTCAGTTTTGGCCTGTTCTGAGTGGTTTTTCAGGTGGAACTTCTGGGGAATGATGTAATCAATTGACCATGATCCTTTAGGGTATGAAACAACACTTTAGGGGTTAAAGAGCCCTTGGTTTATCAACATATATGATTGGGGTTGAAGTGCCCAAATATGTTTATAACAGGGCCCCACAAACGTTTGGTGCTTCATCTCCTAGGGTTAGGTTTTTGGATGTGTAGGGTTTTCCATTGTTTCTTAATAATAAAAATGCCTTCGAGCCTCATTGTAACATAGTTCAGAAGACATGTAACTGTCACATCTCTTCTCAAAGATAAGCTACCATCACCTAACCTACTTTATTTCCATTCTATATGTAAATAATTTTTAGTATTTGTTGTTAATGAATTGAAGTTAAGCTTTCACTGTAGCTCTATGTTTCTATTTAAATATATATTTCATTTTGTTCCTGCATAAATATGGATTAGTGGTATCAGAGCGATCTGTTTTTTCTCTTTTTTTTATGTGAATTCCCCAACGAGTTCAAGGTATTAGGAGTTACCAATTGAACTAGTTGAACCTCTGTAAGACTGGCCTCGCCAACCATGATGGCCTCCCATGGCAGAAAAAAATAAAGATGAGGGAGCAGGAGATCCTTTCAAAATTTTTCTCAAAGAAGCCATCAAATGAGAAAGGAATGAGATGATGGGTATTTTTTTCTAGATCCTTCGTCAGGTATCATTGGGCAAAGCATCTTCATCTGGAAGCCACTTAAGAAGAGCCACTCCCTTTAAAGTACAAGTGAACTTTGAAATTCCTATATTTAAAGGTCAACTAGATACAAATTTCATAGATAAATGGTTAAATCTACTGGAAGAGTTATTTTCAATCCATAATTTTTCCAATAGGGAAACAAATACTATTTCACTCCTTAATGTTACATCTCACATCACGAACTGGTGCGAAACCTACTGTGAGTAGAGGTATGAGAAGTAACCCTCACTATTTTTAGTCGCACCCACTTAGAATTATTTTCAAGACGTCGTTGAGGAACAATATTACCTTGTCGAGAGTTAAGAATATAAATACATAAAATGGACCACATTGTGGTAGGGGAGGGACCAAGACGTGCCATAGTTTATGAATATTTTTCATACCCTTTGAATGAAGTTGGGTATCAAGGATTCTTTGTGGCATATGGTACTCAAGTACCACGACTATCTACACAAATACAACTAGGACAAAATGGATTTCCTAGACATCTCCTCGTTTGGCATCGCATATCGATATGTTGTCAAAATTGAGCATAAAAATAAATAGAAGAAGCGATACTTTAGATTTGTGAACTTGAACCAAGGAAAAGGTACTCCCAAACCTCAAAAAAATGGCGAGAGCCAAGGTGGGGTGACCTAGAAAAAAATATCGAAGTGACAAGAAAAGAATAACGCCAGGACGATGAAGAAGGACATAGGAAAGTGGTGTGATTTCCACAAGAGCCCCACTCACAACACGAATGAGTGTCACACCAAGCAGTCACTAGTGACCGAGCTAAAGGCTTTAGAGTCAATCCATGTTCTAACTCCGAGTCAGAACCTGAAAAGGGGAACAAAAAAAGAGAGTATATTATCGATGTAGAGCCTATGGCCAAGATTGCCACCACCACGGTCTAGAAGATTGAGCCTGAATATCCAGAGGAAGGGGAGTGTCTCTTCCACTCACAAATGTGGGTGAAGAGGTCTCCATTGTATTTCATTATAAAAATTAGGAGCCAAAAGAACCTAATATTAGTAGAGGGTCGTTAAGAGGTATGGCCTACCAACGACACCACACCCATAGGCATACACCATTAGGTAGCTCCACCAAGGAAGAGATCTCTATGTCAGCCAACAACCCCACCTTCCCTACAACATCAAGCCCTTCATGGATGAGGTATTGTGTTTTTCTTCTCCTCTTGCAGTATGTGATGTGTTATTAGGCTAACCATACTTGTGGAAGTGTCATGTTATGTATGATTCCAAGCCTCACACTATTATTATTACTTTTGGTAGTAAGTTATACAAGATACCAGAGGTAGCCCCGCATACCATGATCTCTTTGGTCTCTACTAAGAAATGTAGTAAGATCATCTCTAGGACTCTGAATTTTTTTTTCTTGTTGATTCTCTCTCAAAGAAAGGGGAAGATAGTGGCAAAATGTATGTCCCATGAGAAGGGTTCCTCCACGTAGCAAAAGTAGGCGGATAAAGTCATGGAAAAATACATGGACATCTTCTCCATCCCCATAGGGTTAACTTTTCACTGTTAAGTCAATCATTTAATCGATATGACTCTTATATCACCTCTACCCAGTGGGTTGATATACACTACTCTATTATGGAAAATGAAGAAATCAAGCAGCAGATCCAGGCGTTGCTACAAAAGGGGAACATCTAACAAAGTTCCTCACCTTGTGGAAGCCCGATTGTACTCATATGAAAGAAGGATGAGAAATGGATACCCTACATTAATTATTAGGCACTAAATAAAATCATTGTTAGGAATGGGTATCTAATCCCACAAATTGATGAACTTCTTGACCAGCTCAAGGGGGTCCAAAAACTTCAGCAAGAATGATTTGAAGTATGCCTATCACCAAGTACCAATAGAACCCATAGATATATGGAAGACCACCTTCAAATCCAAGGAGGGCCTTCTTCTGTGGTTGGTCATGCCTTTCTAGTTGAAAAATTTCCCTACAACTTTTATGATGTTGATGGATGAGATCTTGAGGCCCTTCACCAACTCATTCATGATTTTATACCTGGATGACATCCTCATATTTAGCAAGAGTTGGGAAGAGAACTTGCATCAAATTTGACATGCCCTTCAAACCCTAAACAACACAAACGATGTGCCAACTTGGAGAAGTGTACCTTTCACATGAGCCAGGTCCAATACCTAGGTTATATCATTGATGAGAAAGTCGTGCATGTGGATTTAGCTAAGATCCAACTCATTCGGTATTGACTAGCCCTGACGACTCTAACAGAGCTTCACATCTTTTTGGGCCTTGCCAATTTTTATCAGTGGTTCATGTTGAGAATCTCTCATGTCACTTGGAATTTGAGTTAAGTTACTAAGGGCAAAGTGAAAGAATTTTTTTTTGGTCTGATTCCCAACAAAACGTGTTCATTGAGCCAAAGCACCACCTTTGCTCTTCAATAGTACTCACATTTCCAAACCTGTAACAACCATTTGAAATTGAAACAAATGCCTCTGACTATGCTATTGGTGCAATTATCACCTAGCAAGGACATCCAGTGGCCTATCACAGTGAGACACTTTTTGATACAATTCAAAAATACCCCACTTATGATAAATATATGTATTCCATCATGAAAACTTTTCGACAATGGAAACATTACATTCTTGGGAAGGAGACAGTCATCCACATGGATCACAATCCTCTTTAGTTTATACAAACACAAGGGAAGTCGAAAAATGAGCTCCATTAAAAGTGGTCCACATATTTGCAACAATTCCATTTGTACATTAAATACAAGAAGGGTAGCACCAATCATGTTGCATATTGCCTCAGCTAGCCCCCAGTTGTAGCACTTACCATTGTTCTCAACTCTTATGGCCATGAGACTGTCAGATGTTTTTAACTATACACAAATGATCCAAAGTTCGCCACCACATACTAGATGCTAGTGGATGGCAAGAAAGTACCAGACTTCCACCTCTAAGATGATTTATTATGCTACCTAGACAACCTTTTTGTTCCTTTGGGAGAGCATGGAAAGTCTATTTGGGAGGCACACTATAGTCGGGTCGCAGGACACTTTGGTGTGGAGAAAACCATAGTAGTAATACAAAAGTATTTTTATTATTCAAAACTCCAACAGGATGTTGGAAAATATATCATGTTTTGCATTGTGTATGCCACCATCAATCAAACCATCAAGAAGTAAGGCCTATACACTCTTTTTCCTACTCCTAGCTATCCCTCAAAATCCATCTCCATAGACTATCCATCTTTCCTCCGTCCTACCAAGAATGCTAATGAATTTGTATTTGTGCTTGTGGATATATTTTCAAAGATGGCTATATTTGCGGCATGCAAGAAAAGTATCACAACAAAGGACATTGCCAAACTCTTCTTCAAACGAGTGTGGGTACATTTTGAGATCCAACAAACCATTGTATCAGATGGATAAAAATTTCCTAAGCACATTCTAGTCGAGCCTGTAGTAATTAATGGACACCAAGCTCACCAAGTCAATTGCATTCCATCCCCAGAATGATGGCCAAAAAGAGGTTGTCAACAATATGATAGTGAACATACTATGCATGTACAACTCCAAGCATCCACGAACATGGGATGAGAGCCTTCCCTATGTGCAATACAACTATAATAGATATCTACATAGCTCCACTAGCCCCAACACTTTTCAGGTAGGTCTAAGATTTCATCCATTGTCTGATTGATGTTGTCATGCCTCATGTAACTATATAGGAAGAATATGCACATTTAAAGTTTGATGTTGACAAAGAAATCAATTTTATTAAATGCATCCAACACATCAAACAACAGGTTCACGACATCTTGGATAAATATAATTCCAAGTACAAACAACATGATGTCAGGTGGGTAACAAAGTTTTGTTACATTTTCAAAAAGAACACCTTCTCAGATCCCATCGAAATCTTTGACCACTCTAATATGGGCCTTAAACCATCACCAAGGTTGTGGGAGACAACACTTTTGAGCTCATCATTCCCCCATTCCTTTCATTGCACCCAGTGTTCAATGTGGACCACCTTTGGTGATACTTCCCACCATCGTTAGATGCATCAGACATTGCTGAAAAACTGACACCAATAGAGCTCAACCCAGACTGCATGGAACAAACCATAATTAATCAGATCATGGAGACACAGATCAAGAACACTCGCCAATAGAGGATTCAACTATATCGGGTTGTCAAAGCTAGCCAACTTTTGCAACAAGGAAATTGGCTCACTAGGGACCAAGTTTAGCAGAAGTTTTCCCATCTCATGGAGGCGCTCAACGTAATGGGGACCATTTCTTCCTGGGGGGGGGGGATTGATCCACATGGATATTGGTGGCCACCTTCCTAATTTTTTTTGGAAACTAGAAAAACCCAAAACCTCTAGCAAGGGTCTATGGTCAAAATTTGTTTTCCTTGGATATATATTTCTAATGAGGTATTTTACACATCAAACAAAGACCATATTACAAAGTTACGACCCCAAGAATTTGATGCGCCAACTAACCACAACAGGGCCCATAAACATTTTGTGCTTGATCTCCCAGGGATAGAGTTTTTGATGTTTATGATTTTTCATTGTTTCTCAATAATAGAAAGGCCTCTGAGCCTCATTGTAACATAGATCAGAAGGCATTTATCTATCACATCTATTCTCAGAGATAAGCTACCACCCCCTGAGCTATTTTATTTACATTTTGCATGTAAACAATTTCCAATATTTGTTGTTAATGAAATGAAGTTCTTCTTTAATTGTTGCTCTATGTTTCTATTTAAATCTATATTTCATTTCGCCCTTGCATAAATCTAGATCAACGACAGAGGATGGAATAGGTTTTCTATGAATAGGAGGTTCATTTGTAGGGAATGTAAAAGAATGGTTTGATTATGGTTGTGAGCAAAGGATGGGGGCTTATTTATGTGCATGTTTTCCTATAGGATTTAAAGGGTTTTTTCTAGGGGGACAAAGTAACTATTCGACTGAATTGGCAGAGGAAAATGATAGGCCTTTGGGACAATATTAGGGATTGATCAATAGGTGGAAACCCTAGAAGCTTAGGTGATCCCAAAGGGCCAACAAAGCCCCAGGAAAAAAATGAAAAAACGAAAGCGTGCCAGAATAAAGATTGATGATTTGATTTCTATGCTTCAAGAAGAAGGACAAATATGTGAATTTATTGAGACATCAGAAACGATGATGGTGAGTCTATCTAGAGGTAGGAAACTTTCGGTTGAACTATTTTGGGAGTGGATAGAAAAGGAATGGGGGAAGGAGTTGAATGAACTCCCCAAGATAATCACCCTTATTCGAGATTGGTTCATGTTTAATTTCAATTTAGTGGCAGTGACCAACTAGGTTCTTGGAAAAACATGGTATATTGATTCTTCGTTGATGCTGATGAAATTATGCAACCCTTTATTTAATGCTAGCCATGAGAAATTGGGCTACACCCATATGTCAGTAACACTCCATGGCATACCACCATAAGTTTGTTCAATGGAAGTTTTTAGGAATATTAAAATAAATTAGGGTCCTTTTCGGAGGCTAAAAAGTCATATGAAATAAGTGGAAAGATGTCCATACCAAGGATTTTCATAAATCTGGACTCACGTGAAGGGATAATGTGAAACTAAATATAAATTATCTAGAGTTTACTCATTGACAGGTTCTGGAGAAGAAATCCCCTCCAGGTATTGCAAATTTCACAAGCATGGTCATGTTGTGAATGATTTCGCTCTCCCTTTCTTAGGCAAGAAGAGTTCGAAGCATGGAAAATATTAGGGGCTAATATTTGTAGGTTGGCTAATTTTCCATGATTTTTCCAGAAACAAGATTCGCCAATTTCCATTTTTTATAAGATTGATTCGCCCAAATTTTATAATATAAATTTATTTTACCTTTAAAATTTCCAACATCATATAGAGAGCATATATACATTCATTATAAATTTGAATAGTTTTACAAATACAACAATAAACATTTTATAGTTTGCATATTAGGGACTAGTGAGATTCACCAATGTTTTTAAACTTCAAGATAATTTCCCATCCTTAAGGTTTCCCCTGGTCTGAAGGATTCACATGATGGAGAAAAATGGAGGGGGAATTGGTAATATTAAGGAGATATAGCAACTAAGACTGCTCCATATGTTCAATAATAAGATGCGCCAAAGTGTTTGATTATGGACAAGGAAGAAAATAATGGGGAAGGCATGACAACAAATCTTTGATGGGTTGACACTTTAGAGGGTAGTCCATCCTCCTCAAGAATCCCCTCTCCATGTATTTTCTCTCCTCCCCTCAATGTTTCAAATCTTATTAGCAATATTTTTTCACTAGTTATGGGGTCATGTCACCTATCCCAGTTTCCTTGTTTATCTACTCTACCCATTCTTAGCTAAACTTGGGTATTGTTTCCTCTCCTATTCCCCTCACTCCTTCTTATTGCTTGCCTTTGATACCTTCCCCATTTAGGGAGATTACAACATCCTTTGATTCAAATTCACAATATAACCCTCGATCCTATAGTAAGAAGAGGGACCTCATTTTAGGTATGGGTGTCTTGGGCCCTTCCTCCCTATTCAAGCCTGGTGGGAATATATGGGGCAAAAAAATCAAATATTGAAAGGAAAAAAATCAAGCCTAGTTTGGATGTAGTGGTTGGTAGAAAAGGTCTATTGTTGGGGCGCTTAAAGTAGTGCGTGCCACTGGCATGGTACCCTAATGATTTTTCTCTCTTTTAATTTCCAAGGCTTGGCTAGCCCCTTCAAAAAATTAGCTTTGAGGAGGTTGGTTCATTCTGAACACATTGATATTATTTACTTTTAAGAAACTTTGGGGAATGAGTATTTGACTATTAGGACATTAGAGTCTCTATTTTAGGATGGATTTTTGTGGCATAATGATGCAAAGGGAGTTGGGGGGCGGGGGGGGGGCGCGGGCGGCTGTGTTGGTTGTTGGTTTTAACCAAAAACCTATCAATATTATAGGCACGTGGGGATATGATTTGGTTTTGGGAGTTGATATTTTTTCTTATGAATTTGGGAAGGATCTAAAAGTGATTAATATTTACCGCCCTTTCTAGGAAATGAATGATTTCTAGGATTTGTTGATGTCTCATTCCTTTATGAATTTTGATACTTTAGTGGTGGAGGGTATTTGAATTTTTCTCTTGGGGCCTTTGAAATATGGGGTACACACACCCATGTGGATCCCCTATCTAACTATTTCAACCATGTACTAGAGGAAAACAAGTTGTGTGATGTGGAATTGATTAAGTATAAACCCACTTGGATGAATAGGATAATTAGTGATGTGATGGTAACCATGTATATTGACTGGTTTATTATGTAAAAGTATCTATTCAAAATGACTCCTATGTTTCATGAGTGGATTGGGGTGGGGGGCGAATTTGATCACCATCCAAATGTTCAGGAAGTGAAAGGGGGTTTTAACAAACGAGGAAGTCAAATTGAATTAATCATGGTTATAAGATGAATATTTTTTTTTTGGTTAGTGAAAATTGGATTCCTTACAACCCTGATAAGGATGTGTCTATGTCAGTTCTATTTGTTTAAAATATAAAAAGGGTGAAAAATGTTACTATTGAGTGGTATACCCTCAAAATATAAAGAGAGGAGGAAGAGTTGGAGCATATGGAAGCTCCTAATGGAGGGTGGGGGGGGGTATTTATTGGAGGAATAAAAACAAAGGATCATACAACTAGAGGATACAAAAAAAATTATTTTTGGAAGAAAAGTAGGAGCCTTGGAGGTGAAAAGGTAGAGAAATATGGCTGAAAAGTGGTGATAAAAACACAGTGTTTTCAGCGGTATGCTAAGAGTCATCGAGTAAACAAGTGACTATTTGTGCTTTGGGTGATTCAGATGGTGGTAGAGCTTCATCATCTAAATATCTCACAAATATAGGCAAAAACCACTTTAATAACCTATATAAGGCCCCTCCCAAGGTGACCATATTTAAAGTTATCCCATTGCCTCAATATTTCCCAAGGTTCTCGAGAGCTGAAGACAATTAGTCTTTAATGAAACATCTAACTGAGGTTGATTAAAAAATGTCCTCCATAATTTTCAGAAGGATAAAATCCCTGAACCTGATGGATGGTTTTTGGAATTCTTCATAGGTCTTTATGATATTTTGCAGGGAATTATATTAAAGGTGGTTGACAACTTTAGGTTATCTGGTAGGATGCTTGGTTCTTTTAAATATACCTTTATTGTCCTCATCTCCAAATTGAATACTCCAAACTCCCTTAATGAATTTAGGCCCATATCATTATGCAACTAAATTTACAAGGTTATTTCAAAAGTCATAGCCAATAGACTAAAACCGGTTCTATTTAAAAAAGTATCCAGGGAACAATTTGAATTTTTAGAAGGTCGACAGATTCCTGAGGAAATAGGGGTTTCTCAAGAAGGGATTCATAGTTTAAAAACCAAGAAAATTAAAGGTATGGTGATTAAGTTTGACCTTTCCAAAGCATATGATAGATTCATCTGGATATACATCAGATTGTTAATGATCCACTTGGGCTTTGAAGTACCTCTATGAACTAGGTTATGAGTTGCATAACCACTGTATCATTTTTCAGTACTAATTTATGAGTCAACTTCAATTTTTTTCCATGCTTAGTGAGGAATGTGTCAGGGATTTCCTCTTGCCCCCATATTATTATTTTTGGTGGCCGAGGGCCTTAGTAAACTATTAGTTGAAGAAAAAAGGAGGGTTGACTTAAAGGGTGTTGTTGTAGTTGATGATCTCACCATCACTTATCTATTGTTCGTGGATGATATCTTATTATTCTATGATGGGTACATGCATGATCTTGAAACCATCAAAGAGGCCCTATCAATTTTTGATAAAGCTAAAGGAATCTAGGTAAATTTTCATAAACCCACACTATCCTCTCTCGACCTTAATTCCAGGGACGAGTCCACAAATGCTCATATTTTTTTTCCTTTTATTTCTAATAATTTTGATGAAGGACTAAAGTATATGGGGTTCCATCTGAAACCCAATGACTATATAAAGGCCAAATAGAACTAGCTAACTACAAAGATTGATAAGTTATTAAAGGCATGGAGTTTCACAAGGATATTTAGAGCCGACAAATTAGTTCTCATAAAATCAGTCAGGGAAGCTATTTTTATTTTTTGGATGTCCTTATTTTTGAAAAGGTAGAAAGAAAGTCTCAATTTTAATTTTGGCCTTAATCAAATGGAAAACATTTGAAATTCCACATCAGTAGACAACTTGGAGGAGTTAACTGAGATGACATGGCTCTTGTCACTCAGTTAAGGACACTCAATTTGAGCTAATGAGTTGAAGTTTATTTTACTTGACTTGATTCCTAAAAAATAGGAGTATATCTTAGTTAATTCAAGTTACGTACATGATGTTTATTTGTGTGTAGTAGGTTCCTAAAATTTAGGATCCTAGGTTGAGTCAATTTTAGTTGTAGCAATTTAATTCATTTAAAGTGAGTTATGATCAATTAAAACAGTTCTAATTGTTAGAGGAACTAGTGGAAGGTCAAGTTGTGGTAGTGGAACTTCAACCACACTCAGTGATCATCCAGATAACTCATCAATCAGCCTAAATTATCTCATGTATGTAGATAATTCGATTTACCCAGTTGAGATGGAGATTCGAAGACAATGTACTATTAGTTGTAGACTATTATGAAGTGTAGAGTTGGTGCATGCAGTCATTGGAAGGACCTAAAGGTATTGCAAAATCTAGATGAGGGATTTTCCAAATTAAAAGGGGCTTAATTCCTCAAGGAATAGTGCAAGGAAATAATAGCCTGGATGGCTTGAAAATTGGCTAAGTATTGGCGAGAGTTAGTCAGTTAAGCAGAGGGATATACTATACACTTGTAGGTTACATTGAGGCTTGAGAAAGCATATGTATTCATCTCTATTATCTGATTAACACAATAGATATAGGAAGGGGTTTTGAGTAGTTGTGTTCCCCTAGATAAATCTTTGTGCATGTGTGATGTTTCCTTTTTCATGTCTATGATTTGTGTTCAAGATGGTGAATTAACTTCTGCAAATTAGTAGAGTTGCTTCGAGTTTGTGATTTAGTAAATTCATAGAGAATTTTGAATCTACACATTAATTTCTACATGGTATTAGAGAAGGATTCATTGTAGAGTAGATATTTCGAAGTTTTCATTGGAGGAGGTTCGAATTTGAAGATCGGTGTAGCAGGATTTATTCATAGCTAAGAAGATGGATTTCAATGGAATAAGGCTAGAGTATACCTTGGAAGGCATCTCAAATTTTGTTGCATGGAAGGAACACATGGAGGTAGTATTGGATGACAATGGGTTGCTAGAATACATCAAGACAGATGTTGAAAAACCCCAGGCATCTAATGCTCATAACCTTTCTCAGTGGAAGAAATATGTAGCAAAGGTGAGGAGAGAATAATATTGGAGGGAGTATGAGATCATATTGTCTCGAATATCCATGGAAAATGAAATTTATTCAATATGTGGAAGGAACTAACATAATTGTTTGAGAATAGTAGTGACTAGAGGAAGATGTCACTTAAGGACAAACTTTGAAGTATCAAGATGCAAAAGAATGACATAATTCTGCATTATCTAAGCAAGTTTACACAGTGTCGTGATGAACTTTTTGGGGTCAAGTTTAATGTCCCTGAATAATACTTGGTAGCTGTAGCCCTTTTGGGCCTTCCCAAGAGTTAGCACAACTACCAAGATTCGGTGAATGGGAGGGAGAAACTACAAAATTGGGAATGCCTATGGTCCGACTCGGTACAGGAGGAAATAAGGCAGAATACCAGAGATGGGACCTCATCCAAAGAAGAGGAAGGCGACTTTAAATTAGTCAGAAAAGGAATGAAGGCAAAGGGGAATAAGTCCCAAGGTGAGGCTAATTCTAACGAAGAGGTCAAGAAGAAATACTTGTTCAAAATAAAGTACTTTCACTGTCATGAATTCGGGCACTATGCCACGAAGTATCCACACAAGAAGCAAAGGAAGAAGGTACCTATAGTAGAAGCAACAGGTGAATCTTTGGCTTCACATTTAGAGCTTGACTTCAGTCTCATCGCATGCATGACAAGCACCATGGTAGGGAGTGTGTGGTACCTAGACAATGGTTCCTCATTCCACATGATAGGTAATATAGAATTATTTAATGAATTGGAGGAGAAATATCTGCAGATGAATATTGACTTTGGATATGACAAAAGGTACATCGCGGTCGAGATTGGTACAGTCTGTTAGGCCCCTATACTACTAGTGTAACCCCTTATTGTTATTAGTACAACCCCCTTATTATATTGATGTACCCATGTAGTGCCCATATTGTCACTATTGTGCCCCATAGAAGCCCACTATTGTTATTATTGTGCCCTTACATTATTATTGTTATGTCAGCTCTCATTACATTATGACCCCTTAGACTCCTATATATAGAAGGGAGGTATTTTCATTTGTATCATCCAAGAATTGGTCATTTATGTAATGTAAAGGAGGTTGCCCCCTCAAAGAGGCTCAATTCTAAGGCGTTGATCTATCTTTTCTATCTTTTCTTGAGCTGGTTTCATAACAAAATACCTCCCCATCCAATATTGCTTGCATCTGATTCCACAATATTAAATGTAAGATCATCAACAACATATAAAATAGGCAAAGATTTTACTTTGGCTTTTATGTTCTGTACTGCTTTTGTATGGACATCTGTCCAATCTGGAGGATTTTTCTTGAATCTTTTATTTAGTATCCTTTTGTCACTTGCACAGTCCTGATAGAAGTTACTGACATAATTAAGGCAGCCTAAGAACCTTTGAAACTGGTTCTTATCTGTTATGACATCAGGAAATTTATCTGCAAATTCTAATGCATGTTTTTGCAGTGAAATCTACCCATTGCAGATTGTGTGTCCCAGAAATTTGATAGTGGTCTGAAAAACCTCTATCTTTTTCTTGCTAAGCACTAGACCATTATGCTTAACTAAGTTCTTAAATATATTTACATGCTTAAGATGATCATGAATATTTTTGGAGAATATCAACACATCATCTATATATACAATAAGCCAATCAAAATACGGCTTAAAAATATTGTCCATTACCTTTTGGAATTTTGATGGCGCATTCTTTAGCCCAAAAGGCATCACATTCCACTCATAGTGGCCTGAAGGTATAATGAAAGTAGTCTTTAATTTATCTTTCTCTGCGATGGCGACTTGCCAAAAACCTGCCTTTAGGTCAAACTTAGAGAAAATCTAAGCTCCTGCTATCCTCCTGATCAAATCTCCTTTATGGGGTATGGGATAGGTATCATCTGCTAAGACTGAATTCAGAGGTTTATAATTAATTACTAACCTTGGGATTCCTCTGATTTGTTCTGCTCTCTTGTTCACATAGAACCCATAACGTTTCCAAGGACTGTCTGATTCTCTAATTAATTTCCTGTCAAGGAGCTGCTGGATCTCTTTCTCATAGAGATCTCTATATTCTTTTCTCATGGGTATTGCTCGGCTCTTACAAGGCTTACCAGCATATCCTTCCTTGTAAGGGAGCTCAACTGTGTGATGCTTCCTATGCCAGAATGCATTAGGTTCTTCAGAGCAGCATTCATCTTCGATCTGTTTCTTCAAATTTCCAATCTTGCTTCTTACCTAGGGCAAGTTAAGCTGTTCTTCTATTCTAAGAGTTGATTTCAGATCTTTTAGGTCTGACACTCTAGCTTCATCTCTGTCCAAATTCTGCACAGTTTGGACCATTGTGGAGATTCGTGGATTGGAAATATACGGAAGCTCAATTTTATTCCTTTTCCCTTTAGGTGTGGGGACATATATGAAATAACCAACTTTTCCTCCTTTGAGTCTCAGTGATCCATGAGGCTCTACTATTGCCAAAAAGACATTTCCTAGTATGCAATCTACTGGAATGTCTGCTACTGCAAATTTTAAATAAACACAATGAGTTTCAAAACAAAGAGAAGCTTTGGGTACCTCGTATTGGAGCTTTTTGTTACCCAAACCTACCACTTTTCTTTCTACAACAACCTAGTATTTTGCTAGAATGGTTTTTATATTGAGAATATTAATATCTGCTCCTCAATCAAGAAGAGCAATCATTTCAAACATCTCTCCTTTTATGCAGATATTAACTCTGACATGGTGTTGTTGATAAGAGATAATTAGTAATCTCATATCTCTGAATCCAAAATTTGAATCCTTTATTCCTTCAGCAACTTGAACTTCCTAATTACTGCTATATTGAGCAGTATCCCACAGCTGGTCAATATCTTCTTCTTCTTTTGCCACCTATTTTCCTTTCTTCAATTCTGCAATCTGAGCTTTCATTGCAAAAAATTCTGTCTTGAGATTGTGAATCTCACGACTCACTTCTCCTAGAGTGAGTGATCTCACTTCTCCTAGAGTGAGTGATCTCACTCTATCAGGTTTCTGTTGATGCCTTTGAAATGATTTTGTATTTCTTTCATATGAAGCATCAATAAATAAAGATTTCTTACCTGAATTATTTGAAGCTTTGGATTTGAGTTGATCGATAAAGGCTTCAGTCAGGCAATTTTTCATTTCTCCATCCTCCATGGCTCGTATTTGAGATAGAATTTTCAGCTCATCTTCTTTTGTTACGGCCATGAGAACTTTTTCTTTCTGGGGCTTGGGGTTTTCCCCTTCTTCACTGGACTCATTGTAATATTCAAAATCAGAATCATATTGAACTTGACAAGCACATTCTTCAGAGTCGTATATGAGCTTGTAGTTCTTCTGCAGAAGGACTGAAAGAATCATATGAATATTCTTCTATCTGATGCTGGTGAGCTATTTCTCTAATTACAACATTTGGGCAGCATTCTGTCTTGTGTGTGTGAGAACCACATTTCATGCACTGCATTAGTCCTCTTCCTTCCTGCTTAACTTGTTTCCCTATCTGAGCAAAGGCTTCAGATTTTTTGCCTCTATTTTTCTTTGACTCTTCACCTTCTGGACACCTGGAGGAAGTGTGTCCATTTTGTCCACATAACCAACAAGTAATCTTATTCCATTTTTCCTGCTTGGCAATGTGCAGGTGAATATCAGAGGGATTATAATAGTGTGTTATGGGAACATACTTATAATACCCTTTCTTTGTTCTAGAGGTTCTAGAGGTTTGGCCTTGAGCTGGTTTGGAATATTTTCTTTTGTCCTTTGGATACTTTCTGTGATTTTTATAGAATGTTTCTTTGAATTCTCTTTTTTCTCTTTTCTTCGCTTTTCTCTTTTTCACCAAAGGATCATCTGCTGTCAGTCCATATTTACTGCAAATGGACTTCTTATCTGGTAATCTGGAAAGTTTTTCCAGAGATTTATTGAATTTTGAGATGGTACAAAGACTTACTAGTGCCTTTGTAATATGGGCATAAATTTCATCCCATGTATAAGACTCAAAAGGTAATTGGAAGACTTCTTGTAGTCTGATGTAATCTACAAATTTGGATGGCAGTGCTGCAAGGTAAACTTGTTTCCATAACAAGTTCTTAGAGTCTTTGACTTTGTATATTCACTACATCCAATCTCTATGGAAGTCTTCAAACTAGGACATTTTATGGCACTTCAAATTCATTAGAATGACTTCATTTTTGTCTGCAATTTCTATTTCGCTACCACACCAATGTTCTAGGATCATTGATGTCAATGCTCCTATCATATTACTGGTAATGGTGCCATCAGGATTATGTATGACATCTCTTTTTTCATCCTTAAGAACTTCTTCTTCCATTTTCATAATGAGTTTAGGAGATGATTCTGTCTCCCACCACCTGAGGAGTGTTCTTGTAAAACATTGAATGTTAGTCCTGCAAGCATCAATTTCACTTTTTCCTCCCAGACACATTAGTTTATACTATGTATACATCATATCAATCATTTGTCTAATTTGACCAGCACTCAGGTTGTCAATGTTCCACTCTCTGTGGGACTCTGGGAAAAAGGTATGGGCTTCAGGAAGTTTTCCTTTTCCTTCAATATCAGGTGCTGGATAGTTACTGAACCTATGCTCAAGAGGTTCATAAATGGGAAAGATCTGTGTATCAAGACCTTTCTGTTCTTTTTCTTTTTCTTCTTCATCCTTAAATAAGGATGCAATAGTTACTTTTTATATAGCCTCTGATTCTGAAGATGTGGCTACTTCCTTGGGAAACAATGCTGGAAACATGTTGATAGGCATAACAGGATCCTGAATCTTTATACTTCTTTTGACAAGAAAGGAGTTGGGAACTAGTTTTTATGTTTTTGACAAGTTCATTTTGTCAACCTTATCTGTCAAACCAATTATAAGATTCTTAGTTGCATCCAAATGATCAACTAATTTTTCTTCTACTCCTTCTATTTTAGATAAAGATTCTCTTGTATAAGAACGAATAAGACTGGAATCAAACTATACATTATTCAGACATTTATTTACATCATTAATTGATACTTGAACAATATCAATCTGTTCTTTGACTTCTATTGATTTGGTTGCATTTATTTCAAGGCCTTTAATTGCAGTGTTTGTCCAGTTCAATTGTTCACTAGCCTTCTGTATTCTTCCATCAATGCCTAAAGCACTGTCATCTTTCTGCACAAGTGGGATGGCTTTAGCTGCATGCTGGTTTTCTCCTATAACAATTCCTTTGAATGGAGGAAATGTTGATGGAGTTTCAACTTTACTTCCGTCTAATGCAGTCCAGGCATGTTTATTTGTTGAAGTGCTAGATGTAGAACCAGCAAAACATTTAATGGATAAATATTATCTTTCCAGGAATAAAAAGATATCCATGTATTATTTATTTCCATAAAATGTTTCCAATCTTCAACCAATTCCTTTTTCTCTTTAGGAGTATAATTTCTATCAAATTCTTCTCCCTGAGGATTAGTGAACAAATCCAAGTTAAGCATTGCTTTCATCCATTTTTCACTAATTTGAGACTTCAGGCATCCATCCATAAGAGAAAAGAATCTATGCATCTCCATTACAGTAGGCTTTTTGCAGTCATCAGGGACTGGACCAAATCTACATGGTGGTATGAGGCCATTTTCTTGCTCAAGGAATCCTAGACCATATCTAGGCTTAGCAGGTCTCATAAGACACATCATCTCAGCTAGCCTTGGATCTTCTCCTTCTAATGTAACAATCTCATGCATCATAAGTACATGATCAACATCCTGCTCATGTGGAAAAGGAATGTCTGAACATTTGGGATTTGGGCACGGATTAATAGATGTCGAAGGAGGAGCTATGCCATATCTGGGATTATGGTTGGCATGGATTGCAGTTTCGCCAAGCGTAAGCAGATTGATTCTATCTTGGCACTCTGGACATTTGACTTCTAAAGAGGAAAAATTTACAAGCTGTGCTAACTCAAATAAGGAATTATGTTTACAGGAGGAAGATGAACTGGAACAAGAAGTATCTACAGCGGAGGGGTCTCTGTAATATTTAGACTATTTACAGGAGATCTCAATACCTTGGCGGTCAATAGTAGATCTTCTGGGAAAGGATATGATTGTAGAAGATAAATGCTTTGTGAAATCAGCTGAGGTGATTTTCTTTAACATGAGAGGCCTGGGATTATTTATTACCCAGTGCTCAGGGAATGTTAAGTCTTCCCATCTGATAGTTTGGTGTTCTATTTTATGATTTTTTGGATCAGTCAGAACAACCACACTAGATTTGGAATCACGACTGGGAGTATTGCGGATGGCTAGCCATAAAGTGTTGGTATGGCGAAAACATCCTTTGGTCTGGATGGCAATGTTATTTCTCTTTTTATGCATATCGAAACTAGTGGTTTGGATCTGGAGCTGTAGGATTTGATCAATGGTTTCATCAAATGTGTAGATATAGAAATTTGGAAAACAGTCAAAATAGACTAGGCCATGAGACAGTGGAGCAGCAATCCCGCCAATTAAGGAATCTGTATACTTATTGTGTGTCAGATCTCGAACAATATCTAGCACATAAGTATTTAACCCTTGATGGGCCAAAGGGTTGATTCCTACCCGTATGCATCCTAAATGCTGATAATTTGTTTTTAGTCTTTTGGCCTCTGCCTGTAACTCTTTGGGATTTAACAGAGAAATGGTCTGGATGTTATCAGAGTTTTCTTGGATTTGATTCACAGACTCTTTGATACTAATTCTAGTGGCAGCTTTTAAATGAAAAATAGAAATATCATTATATGCTTCTGAGGGAGCTATAGCAGGTAGTTCCCAATGAGCAGAAGGCTGGGGTTCTTCAAACTCAAGTTCAGCATTATTTAGAACACGACTAGAACTTGATGCAAACATATCTCTCAAAGGATTTTCTTCAACCTTAGATTCTCTCTCTTCTAATTCTCGGAAAGAAACTGATTTCCGGAATGAATCCATTCTTTATGAGTATAGGATTTTAGAATACCGACCTTTTGAACCAGACGTTACTGCCTTTGATACCAATTTTAAGCAAGGGCTTTTGTCACAAGCTTGCTACTTGCTGCGTTTCTTCGATTACCTTTGATAGCCAACCAGTGGTGAACCTACTCCGAGATTGTGCTGAGCTTATGGAGGTTGGAGCATTGCAGACAATGCTAACATCATTGAATTTGAAGGGTTGTTGTGTATTAAAGAAAATAAGTGGGTTTCGTGGCCTTGCGAAGCTTAAGGATCTGCAGATGAAAGGGTGTTGTGTAGTGGAGGAGCTGTCAGGTCTTGAAACGTTGATATCATTGAGATATTTGTCGACATCTGAATGTGATAATATGGAGAGAATATTGGAATTGACTGAGGCGAAAAATCCTGAAAGCTAAGTTTTAAAAAAAAGTATTTGGGCTCATACGACATCAATAGGGGCGTTGACTAAGACAGCAAATTATGAAAGCGATGTTTAAAAAAAGGTTATTCAACTCCATTTGATGACACAAAATGAGGCTTAGTTAATGGATTTCAATTTATTTTTATTGATATAGGTTTCAAATGTGGCTTTAGTACAAAGCTAAGGCAAGGATTGATGTTATGTTGGTTCAATGTGATGTGAAGGTGTTTATCACTCGTAGGGTTTAGTTCAGTGTTAATATTGTAGTTATTTATGTTTTTTTTGGTTAATCCATGGAATAGAGAAGTACATTTAGTCATATCAATATTTAAAAAATTTAAATGAGGCTATGATTATAAATCGAAGGGAAATTTTATCTCATAAAAATTAGCGTTCTGAAAACTATAAATTAAAGTAAAATTTTATCTCATAAAAATTAGTGTTGTGGAAACTATAAAATTAGTATTTTGAAAACTATTTATTATATTGTTATTAA
>APFE031645824.1:5172-44299 GCA_000404065.3 Pinus taeda | reverse complement strand
TTAACACGTTAATATAACATTAATAACACCACTATAACATTTAAATAAGATTAAGAAGAATTTAATATAATATTAATGACACATCTATAATGTCTTAATTATAAATTAATCTAGATGTTCATTGTGGTTGATTATTATTGATTATGGTTTGCTATGATTGACTATTGTATATTCAATCATGGTTGAACATAGGCAAAGCATGGTAAATTATATTGAACGATAGTGGATGGCCTTGGTTGACCATGGAGGCCTATAGTGGATGCGTATCTCCACTTTTCTTACTCATTTTCATTTGAGTATATGTAGGTAGGGGTTTAGTTTTGATATGGGGTTCTACCTATTTCCGCCATACCCTTTCGATTTACAAATTATAAATCCACTCTCTCTCCATGTGTACACTATCGTTCTTATAGTGTAAAGTAACCTTGACCCCTACAGTAGAAATATTGATTAAAAAATTGTGTCAACTCTTTTAAGGGTATATCTATAGTTCTTCTTCAACTTTATTTGGAAATTTTATCTAAAAAGTCACATTGTTATTATGGCAGTTGGATGTGCGAGATTTACTTTCTAATAGTGTTGAGACTCCTCCATCCTCGTTTTTCGTTTCATTGGAGTTTACTCTGCTGGTGCAAGATTTGTTTGTGAGTCTTAATTTCATTTAACTTCTAAGAGTTTCACTCTTCCTCGGGTAAACAATTTAGTTTTCTTCACACACATTGCAAATTCAATAAGTGATATTTTTACAGTAGTTTATTGGACACCTTCTCTTGTTTCCAACTTCTATATAACAAGATAGTGGCTTTTCCAAACTCTCTCTCTCTCTCTCTCTCTCTCTCTCTCATTGAGGATTTTACCAGCCTCCCATAATTTCTCCTTTTTATGCTTATATTGTGTTCTTAATGAATCCCTCTGATTTATTTGTTGTAAATTTTCTCTCCTTTGGTTCAAACTACAAAAATGGGTTTTTTATTTTGGTCCATGGAACATTAGGATTTTTGTACTTTTCCCATGAAGTGCAATGAACATGACCAATAGCTACAGCTAAGATGGAATTCAATGGTTATTTGCTCTAGAGGATCAACATACTCAGAGTGTGTGTCCACAATATAGTTGTTAAGGAAAAATAATTTGATGGTTTAAATTCTCTACTTAAAGGTTCCACACATGTCTCTTCGTTAATTTTTTATTGATATCATGTTCATGGAAAATTTTGACCGAATAATGGAATTGACTAATACATGCTTCTCTGTCTTGCATGCGGCTAAAGCGCTGCTAGTAGCATGGTTTTTTAGATATTTGATTTTCTACACCTATTATTTCAGAGTTATCAGTTCTTCCCATCTAATGACTATATGTCTCTTATCTATCTCTTTCTTTTTTTATGTTGACATAGGGCCCCTTTCTTTGTCACAAGTACGTTGAGATATTTTTTAGATGGCTTCTACATTTTATCTTGCCTTCTACATTAGACACTACTTAGCTTCGGACCTCCTAGCTAGTTTATGCAACCACAACTCAAAGGAATAGCACCACGTGGTAGGCTTATCTGATATTTTTATCGTTCTATTTTACATAATGGGATACTCATGTATTTTCCTTTTAGAACTTTCTAAGGCCAATGGACAATTGTTCCCTTAAGGGATTTAGTTTTTGAGCCCCTTCATGACCATTTGTAACTATTTTAAATTTATCATAATTTCAGAGTAGGTCTTAACCCTACACCCCTGTGTACTACAAGAAAACTTGGTAACATATTTTCATTAAGTAGATATAATTCATTTATGTTTTTGTCAATCTCTTGCATACTTTTTTTAAAAGTTTCCTTAAAATGTCATTATTGCTTATGTGTTAGCCTTATGCATAATAGTGATATATAAATCTGCACATATTTAGAGACAATTGAAAGATATTTCCATTTTTAGCACGATGGTCCTAAGAGACCATTTTGTACAGATCTTTCTAGTGTCATTACACCAGTTAATTGCTAAGTGCTTTGGTTCAACTTTAGCTCTAATATTTCGTTAAGATAGACCCAGACTGGTCTCATTATTTAGCACTTTTTTGTTTTAGAGAGTATTCTTCATATAGTCAGAGGTTTTTGGGATTTTAAAGGGTCACTACCTGTGTGCCATCTAGCTTGAGTATTTACTCCATTGCTTCTCATTACAATTATAATATTCTTCCTTGGTAGCGTGTATTTCTATGTCCCTTGTCTCTATGATTGTAGTCAATAATGACATAATATTGCTCAAGAGATAATAATTTTGTTTTACATTAACAATCTCTTTCTCATTTGTAAGATATACAATACTGCTAACTATGTTAACACAAATATTGATGATAGTTGCATGGTGTAATTTCTCTATCAAATCAAATTCTTCTAACCTTAACTATTACTCTCTTTCTTAATTTTTTGACTAGTGTTACACATCAACAACGTGAGGGTGATAACTGGTTTCTAACATTAACTACCCCCAAGAATGGGATTTAGTGATCGTTAGATTTACCACTAGAAATCGATCTCTAAATTTATTAATATGTTTTCTTATTCTATGTCCCCTTATCCTACCAAGACTTCAATATTGAAATCGACTTATAGTTTATCATTATTTTGTCTTTGGCGCAAACTAGTAATTTCCTGAATGATTATTAAACTTTTTTGGCTTCAATAAGCTTCCCTCAAAGATATGTCTTTATTAGTAGTGCCTTGGATTTTATTATAGATATATACCAACTACTCATGCAACTCCAATTAATGACGTCTAATTCTTTTAATCTAAACAAATAAATAAAACAATAGCATAATATTCAAGAAAATTTCATAAAAGCATAGATACAACAACTATTTAACTCACCAAAAATGCACTTGTTGGGAAAACTATGGGAGAGAGCATGTTCCTCCCAACTAATGAGATGTCACTAGCACTCCATCCGAGCTCAGACTTATTGCCTCTAGGCATCAAAACCCCTGTTGTATTCCTTTGTGATATTTTTTAATTCTTCCCAACATATTTTTCTTTACGAGCATCCTAATTTTAGCGTTTTCACCCGTTAATTACCTATGATTCTATTTTAATTAGGAAAAGTGTTTTTTTTTCCCCTTTAAAACACGCCTTTCTCTCCCAATGTGCTTTCTTTTGCTTTTCACCCAAATTAGCAATTAACATAATCTTTCTCCCCCATGGTGCTATTCTTTGAATCAATAGTTTTTCTCTTAGGCTTTTTAGGAGAAAATTTTGGAAGGTCCACCACGTGGATTTGACCACTTAACAACTTTCCAAAATAGCGAAAAGCCTCCATTTGCTCATGTTCTCTTTCCCATACCATTCCTAATGAAACATTTATTCATAGTATAAAATTTAATTACATTATCCATCAACTTCAATTCTGGCCTCTAGAGCCATCAAGTTACAATAATAATCATAAAAATAGTCATGACTTTCAAAAGAAAAGTACTAATGGTATCACACTGCATAATTATTTTTTAGAGAGATTTAACTCAGAGCACTTTTGTGAAGCACTGAAAAACACGGATGGCACTTCTTTCAAACCCTTGGAGATAAAGAATTTTTATAGAAATTCCCACTATCCTTCAATGAATCCTTTCTACGATTTTGAGTAGAAATTTATACCACCCTTCAGTGAATCATTTTCTTGCCTCTCTGTTATGGTTCTACTGACCTAATAACAACATTAAAAGTGTTATGCAAAAAATAAAAAAATCGTTATGTAAAGAAAAAGTTGATAAGATTGAGTGGAGAGGAGGAGGAGTCAAACCTAGCACAATTAAACCATATCAATATTTCAAAGAGGAATTTAGTGCTTAGATGAAGTGGGAAGAATGGTTTATGACATTTTTTATGATTTTTTTTTATACGAAGAGTGGAGTATAATGTGAAGAGGAGGTCGTTTTAGTAGTCGAGGCACCTTGTTACTAACCACTACAAAGAGTTGTATTTATCATCAATTGTCAATCATGATACATGTGAACAAAACATTTTATTAGAAAAATTACATGATCAAATAATTATATGCCACAATTTGAAATTCAATGCACATGATTCATAATGTAACGCGGACGAAAAACCAGTTTTCAATATACTTTTTCATTCTTAATTTCATTTTTCTCTAATCTTCATAGGTGACGATAAACAAGAGTCATAGTAAATTCTTAATCATAATTTGGTAAACAAATTCTTTAAACGGGGTTTAAACACTAGATTTAGATACGCAAAGAAGTTATCACTAAGAAATACATTCATTGATTGAGAAGCGATAATGAGAATATGCCAACATATTTCATTCTCAACCCTAGGGTTCGAATTTGTAATTAGAGAAAAGATTAGTTTTTCCAAATCCAATACAACGATGCCTATCGACATAACTAACAACTCTTAATTATTTATAAATCAGTAACATTGACATCCTCTTTACTTTCCTAATGGTAGCTTACTTATTTATTTTTTCTTACTCTTGCACTCATAATATCATTAATATGGGATTTTTTTCCTTGAAGCTGGGTGTTGATTGTTCACCTGAAACATTGCACACCTGAACGAGATCACACAATATTCTTGGAATGCTCATTATCATATTAATAATTGTGAATATCTTAAAGTTGAAATAAAAAATTTAGTTAAGACATTAATGAGCATATAATTATTTTCCCTAAATTGAATAATTGTCTCTAAATTACTAAATCATCATATAGGTCAGTGATTATCCTTACCTACTTTAAATTATATGTATTTAAAAAAAGATAAACTCACCTCATTTCATGTCCCTAAATAGTTTAAAAGAAATATGAATAGAAACTTAAAATTTTTTATGCTAAAACTTGTTTGTTTCCTTCCCATACAAGAGATGGCATAAAATGTTCAAACCACGTGCATGTTGAAACATAGCTTTTTAATATTAGAAATAAAGTTCCAACAAAAAACGTGGTATTTTTTGTTATAATTTTCTTGAAAATCATTTTCATTGGTTTATTAGTTCATCATACATCTAACATTATCTAATAGATAATAAAAAAAATGATGGTTGGGTTTCATGTTGTATATATCTTGAGATGCAATAAAAACATTCCATTTCCGTCTTAATGGGGAAGAAGAAATCATATGACCACCATAAATCTCACTACGACAAAGAGTTTGGATATATTAAATTACTAGAGAAATAGATAGGATTTTCTAATGGGACCAGGCTCGACTTTGCTTATTATGGTAAGAAAATATATTTAGTGAATAGCGAATATGGTTGAGAAAGTGTTGCGCCATTGACATTTTAGTATTCCCACGCCTCTGTAATTGAAGGCCACATCTAAAAGAATCTATAAGTTTGAATACCACCTTAAATTAGGGGAGGATGTCAATATTTATTACCAATAGTACAAGTAACTCTAATTAAGAAGACATTGCAAGCAACATCTACCACCGTATGTGTATGGAACCTACCTTGTGTTTGACATAGGGAAAGCAGCTTGTGCTATAAAGATATTAATAAAAGTGAGATAAATATCTCAAAAAGACTTTAACTTTTAATAAGTGGAAACATGGATTTCCACTCAAAGAAGCCATGAGGAAAAACCTTCCATATGACATAATTTTGGGAAATAGCTTTTCTATGAGGGGTTGAAAATGAGGCCACACAAAAAGTTCAACAAATATTTAGGTTGAGAGTTTGAACCTATTACAATAAATAATTAAAATATCACTTAGATATAAAAAGTATATATCTATATATATATAATATATATATATATATATATATATATATAATATATTTATAATATTTATATATACATACATATCTATATATACATACATATAGACACTATGGCCATATAATTATTCCTAAATTGAATATATATCCTTAAGGAATTAGATGTTTGTATAAGTCTCCATAGCATTTCATTAGTCAAGCCTATCATCATATGGGACCTCACGGCCTTGAGAATGGTTTAGTGATGTTATTTGAACATTGTAAATTGACTATGGCTAGAGCATTAATACACATCTAGTATTGTTGGATTGTTCTTGTTCGTGATAGGCTCCATCATAGAAGCCCGAAGTATAGGACACTAGGTTGGTGATTTTCTTGGGATGGGCATGAGGAATGTTGGTACCTTGAGTCTCAACTTTTGGATTCAGGGATTTTTGAGATAGAAGAGTTCTATTGTAGCTTCTGTCTCACTAAAAGGTTGCTTGTAGATGGAATTTGAATATCAAATACAATGGTATAGATGAGTATGCCAATTAAAAACTGGTGTAACATGAAATCGAAAAAAATTAGAAGCCATCAATATTTGTGTGCCATAAGAGAAGCTTCATTATTTTTTTTTTTTTAAATTCATGTCGGCCCCATAATTAATTTTTTATTATTATATAATTACACATACAATTATTTGTTTCGAATATTATTATTTATAAAAAGAATGATAGGTTTCGCTATCTAGGGGCGAGGGAAATTATACCCTAACAGTCTTGCAGTTTTGGCATTCGGAGTTTAGGGATTATTTTAATCTCTCTTCCGGCTCTCAAAGAAAAATGGCTTTTGGTTCACGGTTCTGCATGTTGCGGAATAACTGTCCATACGAATTCAACTCTTGCTATGGTATTCTCTATCCGCAAGGTTATGACAGTCTTTATGGCTATATGAGTCATTACTGCGGGCTTTACCATTCTTATAGAAACCAACGTTTGTTGGGTTTTTACACTGCTTGTTGTGTGGATAATTTTTACTTTGGACTCGGCGTTGATAGCTTCAACAAAAAGACGTTTTGTGCCTCTTGTTGCGGGCTGAGTGTTCATAGCCTCTGTCTCTCCAAAAGCATCATTACAGTTCCATTTGAAGATGATGATACCGTAATTACAGTCCCAGTTGAAGACACTACCATCATTACAGTTCCAGTCGAAGATGATGATGTGTCAAGTACCATTATTACTATTCCACTTGAAGAAATTATGGTCATTACAGTTGCAGTTGAAGATACTATGGCCATTACAGTTCCATTTGAAGATGATGATACTGTTATTAATATTCGAGTTGAAGACACTACCATCATTACTATTCTAGTTGAAGACACTACGGTCAGTTGAAGACACTATCGTCATTACAGTTCCAGTTGAAGATGATGATTGTTGGGAATTTCTGATAATTCCAAACAAAAGATAAACATAGAACAATGTTCTATTTCTTAACACAGGGAAACAAAAAAAACTTTTGCGGAATACGGTGTTTCAGCAACGCTGAAACTGGTGTTTTAGCAACAGAGTTTCCTCAAGAGTGTTTCAGTAATGGTGTTTCAGCAACGCTCTGTTTTGACGCCAAGAAACTATTTTCTGAATACGGTGTTTCAGCAACACAAATAAAACTTGTATTCATTAACAGAAAACCAAACGTATACATAAATCATCTTCCTCACACAGAGGGATTTCACAACTGTTGTTACAAAAGCATCTTCCTCAGACAAAGGGATTTCACAACTGTTGTTACAAAAGCATCTTCCTCACACAAAGGGATTTCACAATTGCTGTTACAAAATCATCTTCCTCACACAGAGGGATTCCAACTAGGGAACACTTCAGTTCCACACAAATAAATTACTTTGTCTCTGCTTTGAGATTTTACACTACTGTGTGTAAAAATCTCTTCATTCGCGCTACTCTTCACAATGGCGCTTAGGCAGTAATATCTTTGCACTGTTGTGCATTACAGACTCTATCTTCACCATATGCGTTGTTGCGTTTATATTCTCTCAACAAAAAAAATTCCTCTTGCGCTGATGCACATTCCACTTACATTGCTCTTCAATGCTGCTGCATATTCTCTTCCTTCAACGAGCAACAATCACATCGGCACTACATGCTCCCCTTTAACAACAATACATTACATTTGCTGTTGCAAATTCCTTTCATTTTCACTCAATGGAAAAAACTTTCTTCATGCTGCTACGTGGGTTACAATACATCTCCAACCAACGAATACAAAAACATTACATATATAAAAAAAACACTTGTGCCCATACTCTCGTAAAGAAAAAAACAATAAAATTAAACACTTTACCTAAAGAAACAACCATAGTAAATTACTCTAATTACTTCACATGGCCATATAAATTTTTATTACCAAACATAGATTTTACTCCATGTCTATCCATCTCTTTTCAATTAGCTTTGCATATGATTCAGTCATATGGCCATTGTAGGTCATACGGAGGTCAAACAAAAAATTCACTTCACGTCACGCAACTTTCTGCAAGCCTGTACATCAACCGTTGATATACTTCTCAAAAATCGGACGACTGTGGTCAAAATCGCAAGCCCCTTCCTTGGTGAACTTTATGCGCCAGGGAAGGGTGATTTTGAAATGACAGCAGTGGACACGCGTCGGCCGATTGATGTGATCACTGCCCTCTGGTGAAATACCAGCGATTAGCATAAGGCGGCGTGGGGATGTCTGCAGGTTTTGCATTGCGCGGCACTTGAAATTAAAATTTCAACACTCCCCTTTAATTTCAAATGCTTGGTTATTAGTCATACCGAGACATTTCATCAAAAACTCAAAACTTTTCTGCCCCAATGGTTTGGTCAGAATATCAACAACCTGCTGCTTCTCTACTCTTATGGCAGATTTAATTTCATATCTCTCCCCTATAAGAAGATTCATATGATAGAGTTCTACCAGGGTCTTCATTAAATCTTCAATATCTTCCTCTGTCATATTGACAAGGGTGTTGGCAGTGAAGCCCATCTTGGCCATCTTGGCAAGAGTTACATATCGAACTCCATACTCTTTAAATAGATCTTCAAGGAACTTCAATTCCTTTCTCCCATTTGGGTCTATCCATTTGTTATCCTTAATTGCATCTTCGAAATGAACAGGGTCATCAACATGACAATATAAAGAAAACAAAGAATTCATACCTTCATTTGCTGCCTCTTCCTTGAGCATTTGCTGGACTGTTTCTTCCACCTCTGTTTTGGCTTCTGCCTCTTCCTCTCTTGTTTCCTCTGTCATTTCCTCTTCCTCTTCAATGAATTGTGGTTCTGTTGTCTTCACTTTCTCCATGCCTTGATAGGCTATCTTGAGAGTTTTCCATGCTTCTTTGGATCTCTCATCTGTTGCTATCCTTTCAAACACATTCTCATTCACTGCTCGATACAAATAGTAGAGGGCTTTACAATCCTTCTCCTTATTGCTCTTCAACAGTTCTTTCTCTGCCCGAGTTAAGTTATTAAACTCATCTCCATTTGTCGGTTCTTAAAAACCATCCTCAACAAATTCCCATAAGTCTTTTGAGGTAAGCAGGGCTCTCATGGTTATTTCCCAATAGTCATAGTTTTTTCCATTAAACAGTGGGAGTTGAGTATTACACATACCCATGCTAGTGTTGGTGCTAATGCTGGTGCTAGAGCCAGCCATTCTTGCTCTCTAAACTATGCTTCAAAATACTTGACTGTGTATTTAAAAATCATTGACTGTCTTCAACAGCAACACAAAAAACTAGCTTGAGAAATACCTTGGATTTTTGATTGAGTCTTCACTCTGCTGGAGAAGCTATTGCAGGAAAAAATCCTTCCTTCAACTTCTTTGACACTTTCAAAGAGCCTGGACAAGCTCTAATACCACGTTTGGAATTTCTGATAATTCCAAACAAAAGATGAACAGAGAACAATGCTCTGTTTCTTAACACAGTGGAAACAAAAAAAACTTTTGCGGAATACGTGTTTCAGCAACGCTGAAATTGGTATTTCAGCAACAGAGTTTCGTCAACAGTGTTTCAGCAACAGTGTTTTAGCAACGCTCTGTTTTTCCACCGAGAAACTATTTTCTGAATATGGTGTTTCAGCAACACAAATAAAACTTGTATTCATTAACAGAAAACCAAACTGTTACATAAATCATCTTCCTCAGACAGAGGGATTTCATACAAAAGCATCTTCCTCACACAGACGGATTTCACAACTGCTATTACAAAAGCATCTTCCTCACACAAAGGGATTTCACAACTGCTATTACAAAAGCATCTTCCTCACACAGAGGGATTCCAACCAGGGAATGCTTCAGTTCCACACAAATAAATTTCTCTGTCTCTTCTTTGAGATTTTACACTGTTGTGTGTAAAAATCTCTTCATTCGCACTGCTCTTCACAATGGCACTTAGGCTGTAATATCTTTGCACTGTTGTGCATTACAGACTCTATCTTCACCATATGCGCCGCTGCATTTATATTCTCTCAACAAAAAAAATTCCTCTCGCGCTGCTGCACATTCCACTTACATTACTCTTCAACGCTGCTGCGTATTTTTTTCCTTCAGCGAGAAACAATCACATTGGCATTGTCTGCTCCCCTTTAACAACAACACATTACATTCGTTGCTGCGAATTCCTTTCGTTTTCACTCAATGGAAAAAACTTTCTTCACGCTACTGCATGGGTTACAATACATCTCCAACGAATACAAAAACTTTACATATATAAAAAAAACTTACATTTGTTTACTTGTTCCCATACTCCCGTAAAGTAAAAAACAATAAAATTAAACACTTTACGTAAAGCAACAACCGTAGTAAATTAATTTCATTACTTCACGTGGCCATATAAATTTTTATTACCAAATGTAGATTTTACTCCACGTCTATCCAGCTCTTTTCAATCAACTTTTCATACGGTTTAGTCATACGGCCATTGTAAGTCATACAGAGGTCAAACAAAAAATTCACTTCATGTCACGCAACTTGCTGCAAGCCTGTACATCAACTGTTGATCTGCTTCTCAAAAATTGGACGACTGTGGCCAAAATCGCAAGCCCCTTTCTTACTGAACTTTATGTGCTGGGGAATGGTGGTTTTGAAACGTCCGCAGTGGACACGCATCGGCTAATCAATGTGATCACTACCCTCCGGTGAAATACCAGTGATCAGCATAAGGCAGTGCGGGGAAGTTTGTTGGTTTTGCATTGCACGGAAGTTGAAATTAATATTTCAACAATGATGCGTCCAATACCGTTATTACTATTCCAGTTGAAGACACTGATGCATCCAGTAGTTTAAACCCAATTTCAAATTAGGTTCCCATTCCTTCCCTCACCCCTAAGGCTGAGTACTTTTCATCAATTCTGCTTAAGGAGGCCACCAACGCCCTATGTGCCTTGATGGAGCTACAGCCTGAGAGGGCCATACAAAGATCAGCGTTGTTAGCATCATCAACCCTATCAGCTTTGAAGGACCAGTATGAGGCAGCTGTAGAAGAGTCGGTAAGCTTGAAGTTTCATAGTTTTTCTGTATTTTTGTCTTGTTTGCTCATGTATAACTTGCAATTGTTTGTTTGTTTCAATTCTTATTTGCTCAGTTGAATTAAATTTCCAAGTGTCGGTTTCTCGATTTCCTTTGAATGCTATAGTTTCACAAGCCATTGAATATTTGTTGAATGTTATAGCTTCACAATATTTTTATTTTTCTTTGCATGTAGAGAGTGGATTCAATTTTGGGGGAACCAAAGACAGAACAACCATAAATTATTTCAATATCCAATCGCAAGTAGTTGTTTAACTAGATGTACCTGTAATTACTGCTGAAAACTATAAGACAGTAGAAGAAGGTAAAGACGAAGCTATTCCATGTGAGGAGGATAATGCTTGTGAACACAATGTTCCAGCATGATTGCAGCCACATAAGAGTTATCTCGTTCATCCTGATAATGTGAATCTAGATGCATAGGAGACGCATTAGTTGTTTTTTTATGCTGCATTTTTGGGATTAAAACAACTCTCAAGAAAGGCTATTCATATGTTGGAATGATATAGTGATTGAGCTGCCATTAAGAATTTTTCTGCTAACTAGGTTATGTTTTGGATAGATATTTGTACTTTGTATTAAGAGAGTACTTTTTGAGTAGCTCTTGCAGCAACATTGACGTGAAGAAATGTGCTAATTATGATTTGGACAGACTTCTGTATGAAGAGAGAGCAATTTTTGACTAGCTAATGCATCAACATTCTTTTTAGAGTTTGCATGTTTGTGGGCTTCCTCTTCACTGCCACTGCTATGGTTAATATATTAAATATGTTTTCTATCAAATAATAAATTTGTTCATTATAGTCAATTTTAGGTAATAAATTTAAAATAGAAATAGAATAAGCTATAAAGTTTTTATATCTAGAAATGGATGTATGTGAATTTTTTATATACCAGCGTAATACCTAGTTTAATGTTGATTATTTCAAGTACAATAAAGACATATTTTTTCAACTACCTAAGAGATTCAATATATGGTTTCAATTTGATATTTCATGATGTAAATTACAAGTTTACATGTCAAACCATGGCCGATGGTGAGCCTTAAACATAGTTAAACCATGTCTCACCATAACAACCACCATTGCGATTGTAACCATAGTCAAATCATGGTAAACTATAGGCAAACCATAGTTAAGGGATGGTCAACCAAAGTCAACCACATTCAATCCATGGTCAAATTTAGTCAATCATATTCAACTATTGTTGAACATGAGTAAACCATGGCAAAATGATGGTCAATCATAATAAAACCATGCTCAGCTATAGTCAATCATAATTGACCATATTAAAAACATGGTCAAGTACCATAGTCATACATTAGTTTTTTTTTTCTCGATTAAGCTATTCTATTATATACATAAAAGCTAGAGTACAGTTACATGCATGCTGTCTGAAAGATCCATCTGCCAGAGAGAGTGGCATTCTGGATCAGCCAAATGTAGCAGAGAGAGAGGGCTACCTGATTCATGCCCTCACAGGGGCGTTTGTGACCAAACAATTCGTTCCCACGCAAGGGAGGAAAAAAAAACAACCTTGCACAATTGTAACCGCCCACAAAACTGATAACCAAGCAAGACGGTAACCGACCCTACACCTTAGCGATGGGAGATTGCCACTTTGACACATTGACATAAAAGATAATCGACACATAGTCAAGCTAGAGACAATTAGATAGATGGATATGACCAAAAAGAAAGGAAAGAACCAGAAGCCCACCCGAGCTACAGAACCTGAGATGTCGTAGTAGACTAGTCCTCTCGCACCTCCTCCACAATCGGGCACCATCCATATTCTTCCTCCTCCTGCGCTTGGTCTGCTTTCACCTCGGCCACTTCTGGCTGGTCCTGGTTCTTCTCTAGCTGAGGCTTTGGCAGTTCCGTGCCCTTCCCTTTTCCACCTTGGGCAATTCGGACATTGTGGCTATGTCAACTAGGGCCTCAAAATCTAGCGGAGCACTGGAACTGCCCTCGTCCTGGGCTTCATCAATAAAGAGGACAGAGACGTGGGCATTAATTCTTGGACAGTTCAGGCGGCTGTTGAAGGTAAAAATTGCAGAGCCGAAGTAAGGAGTTGTCGAAGACCCAGGTGCGCTAGCCTCCATGAATTGCCTATGCCTGAGAGAGCTAGCACCTCCTAGTTTCAGGCAATGGCAATGACAGCAACAACGAGGGCAATGACAAGGAGAATAGGTTTCCGCCTCAGCTGAGGGGCGCAAAGACCCTCCTGACTAGATCCGCGACGACTCAGCATCTGCTGACGAGTCCTTACCATGGTGACAGAGCAGTCCTGAGCCGAATTGAGATGCAAAGCACCACAGGGGTGTAAACAAGTTGAACCAATAGACACGGGATGGAATAAATCAGACCAGGGCCTAAATTTGTCAGCACCAGCAACGAAATGGGAAGTCCAGACCCTGCCCAAGTGAATATGGTGATGCCAGGGCTGCCATTGTTTATAAAACTCCATACTCTGCCTCGAGGGTCGCCCGCCATTAATGAGGCAATCAAATATGAGGCAGAGCCAAACTCTGCAACGCAGCCAAAGGAGGTCGGAGTGTAAATGCTCCTTGGTTGTCGTCCCATAACCTTTATCCTTGCCATCTAGGGGTGTCCTTCGCCACCGCCTTCCAGGTCCCCTCCGCGCATGGCAGGCATGTGGCTTCCGTTATACCCCCGTCCCATCAACTTAAACATGCTAGTATGCACCCGCATCCGAGGGGTGGTGTCATTTTGGACTAGGTGATTGAATTCCTGAGCTTGTGCATGATTCTTTAGTATGTCTAGAGTTCCTTCTTGTAGAGTAGACTCACTTTCCACACCAGTGTTGGCCATAAAATCTGCTACCTTGTTGCCTTCTCTTCTTATGTGATTGAAGGTGATGGCTCTGTTATTAAGTAGTTCTTGCTCCATCGCTTCCAGTCTCACTTCAAGCCTCCAGCTCGTGGAAATTTTCTTTGCATGAGAGCCATTTATCTGATGCTTTTCCATGTTAATTAGGATTTGAGAGTCTCCTTCTACCTCTAGGGGGCTGAAGTTGTTATGCCGGGAAAGAGAGACGTTTCCAAAGACCTTCCAACTCAGCCGAGTTGTTTGCGTCCCATCCGATGTTTCCATAGTAGATCTGAAGAAGCTTGCCCTCATGGTTTCTGAATATTCCCCCATATCCATCTATCCCAGTATTGCCATTTGAGGCTCCATCAAAATTGAGTTTGAAGGAATGCTCAGGTGGGGCCGTCCAGGAGACCTTGTTGGTACTATTGCCATTGTGCTGGATTTTGTTATGGGAGTTCTGGGGAAGTTGTAAATTCCAGTTTTCTCAGATGGCTTTCTCATTGTCTAGAGTTGGAAGGCCTTCTGTGTTCCAAGATTTAAGCTGCAAGGTTTCTTCTAGAGTCCCACAAACCTTGCGCCAGATAATGTCAATCAAGGAATACTGAACTTTGAACATTCTTTTGTTTCATTCTTTCCATATGTTTCATAGAAGTAGCCCAGGAAGAATGCGCCATAAGTGATTGAGAAGCTCACATTTATACAGATTCATTGGCCAGTGTCTTAGGGTGTTTGTTATATCATCTGGAAGCCTGCAGTTTCTTTGACTCCTGAAACTTGCCTTCTCCCATATTTGGTTGGCCAAGGCATGCGTCCAATAGGTGTTGAGTGGTTTCCTCTTGAGATTTGCAGTTAACACATATGGAGGGGCCATGATAGTTTCTCCTTCGGATTTTGTCCCAAGTTAAAAAAAATTTGTGTCCAACCAACCATAAAAAAGAGAAACTTTGGGCCATGAGCCAAAGCCCCAAATTTTGGTCCATATTGGGTCTGGGGGGGTTGGGTCTATGCTTATGATTTTATAAGCCTCTGAAATTGTGAAAGATCCTTTAGGCCGATAACCCCATCTTATAATTCCTCTGTCTTCTGAGTATCGAATGCTTCTTTTGCTTAGCTCCTTTTCCAATTCTTCTATGAATGGATGTTCCACATTTCTGGTAAGCTGGATACCTTGTTTCCACTTTCAGAATCCTTGTTCTTGTTCTTGATCCCAATACTCCCATATCTTATTTTGTTGCTGGGCCGCTTCGATGAAGTTGGGAGGAATATGTAGGATTCCATTAAGCTTTGGCAGTTCATTCCAGGCGTTCTTCTAGAATCGCGTGGTTCGACCATTGAGAACTTCCCAGAAACTATGCTGTTGAATTAACTGGAAGTGTTGTTTGGCTGAATTCCATATCAGAGAACCATGGACAGTGGGAATGCATCTTATGAGTTCCTCCCATGGCCTATGGTTGGCATACTTGGCAGTCCAGATGGCAGCCCAAGGTTTTTCAGGTGAAGAGAGCCACTGCCACCAGATTTTGGCACTCATGATTACATTACTATGATTGGGGTCTCTCAGACAAATACCTCCTTTTTTCTTGGTCGTACAAACAGTGGTCCATTTTACCAGTGCCCATTTATGGTTTGTGGTTGAGTTCCCCCAGAGGAAACCTCTCTGTAAGTCTCTTATTCGTTTTAAGACCCATTTGGGGGCTGCCAAGATTGAGAACAAGTAAAGAGGCAATGCCTGTAGTACTGCTTTTATGAGCACCACACGACTGGCCATGTTCAGGGATCTATACGTCTAGAGGTTTAGACACGTTTCAAGCTTTTCAATGAGCCTACGCTAGGCAGAGTGCTTAATAGCAGAAGCTATGAGGGGGGCGCTAAGGTAATTGGATGGAAGGGTGGCGATGGGGAAACCCAAAATTCTGGCTATAACAATCTTGACAACTGGCTGGGTATGGAAGAAGAATATTTGTGATTTGGAGTTGTTGATACTAGTACCTGAGGCCTCAGAGAAGTCATTGAGAAGATATTTGAGGCAGGAGGCTTCCTGTACAGAAGGATAACCGAAGAGCATGTTGTCATCAACAAACTGCTGTTGAGTTATAGCAGGGGAGTTGTGAATGGAAAGGCCTTTGAGCTGATGAGTGAGATGGGAGTGCTTGATGTGACGACCTAGTCCTTCAGCCATCAGGATTAAGAGGAAGGGGGAGAGGGGACCACCCCACCATATTCCCTGATAGGGCCTAAAGGGATGACACGGGTAGACATTCACAAGAATAGAAAAAAAGGAAGAAGTTAAAAGACTCATAATCCATCGAATCCACATGTGAGAAAAGTCAAAAGCATTAAGCGTTTTTGGTATATAGGACCAGCTGAGCTTGTCAAAAGACTTAGAAAGATCCAACTTTAGAATCATACCTGCTTATCTAGTTTGCTTGAGAGAGTGAATAATCTCGTGCATGAGGATTATGCCATCCAAGATCTGTCTTCCCTCAACATACCCCAGTTGTTCCGGAGAGATGAGCAGAGGTAGGAGGGGTTTTAACCTATTGTCTGTTACCTTGGAGATCACATTTTAAATGACATTACATAGAGCAATCGATCAAAACTTATCAGGCGCTGTGGACTCCTCCTCTTTTGGGATAAGACCTATGAAAGTAGAATTGAGAGACGGTAGCAGCCAGTGAAGAGCTCTTGATTCCTCCACCACCTCCCAGACTTCAAGTTTGATCATGTCCCAGAAAGAATGAAAAAAGGTTGTAGTAAAGCCATCCGGTCCTGGAGCTTTGCCTTCTTTGAGTTGAGACATGGCCGTATCCACCTCCTGGGTTAGAATAGGTTGAAGAAGAAGTTAATTGTGTTCCTCAGTTATAAGTTTTGGCACATTTTGGATGATTTTGTCTATAGCTGGTCCTTTGTCCGTATTTGGCTCTTGGTGAACCTCCTTGAAGTGAGTTAGAAATTCTTTCTCAATTTCCTCATGTTGTTCTATTTGTGACCCCCTTGCTTCTGGAGGAAAGGAATATTATTGTGAATTCTCTGTTGTACCATTGTTTGGTGAAACAACTTAGTATTCCGCTCTCCCTCTTTTAGTCATCTGATTTTGGATTTCTGCTTCCATAGTATCCCCTCCTGCTTCCTTCTTTCTTCTAGTTGTTTGTGGATGCTTTTCTCTTCCTCCAGAGTTGCTTCCGTGTGACCTTCTGTGATTATTTGTTGATGAAGTTTTTACAAGTTTCTCATTAGGTTATGTTGCGCTTTGAAGATATTTCCAAAGGTCTCCACATTCCAACGCTTTAAATGGTACTTGAGATTTTTTAATTTTTGTTGGAATTGGAACATTTTGGATCCCTCTGGCAGTGTAAAGGCTTTCTATGTGGACTTGAGGAAGTCCTTGAAGTTTGGATGGGTGAACCAGAATTCTTCAAAGCGAAAAGGTTGCCCTGTGATATTGCCCGGTCGTTGCCACTGCAAGGAGATTGGCCAATGATCTGAGCCTGAGTGGGGAAGGATTGTTGTTGTTATATCCCCTCCTATCGGGATCGAGTTTTCTAATTTGAGGAACCTATCAAGTTTAGAGGAAATTTGGTGCTTTCCTGCTCTTCTGTTACTGCATGTATATTTTCCATTGCAAAATTGTAGGTCAATAAGAGAGGCATTGTGGATGAAGTCTTTGAAGTGATTGGTTTCTTGTTCCAACCTGTTTCTTCCACCTAGCTTTTCCCCCATCTTAGTGATCATGTTGAAGTCTCCTCTAATGATCCATAGAGGATACGTTCTATGGTTTTTCAAGGCTTCTATTGTATTGAGTAGATTTATCCTTTTCCTTGCGTCCTGTGGGAAATAGACATTGGAAAGGAGCCCATGTATATTAGTACCTAAAAGATGAAAAGTGGCTTGAATGAAGTGGTGAGAGGCATGAAAGTCTGAGAGGGATATCACTTTCGAGTCCCATGCAATGGCTAGCACTCCTGAGGCTCCTGAAGCGTCCACCGCTACTGTTTGACAGCCCGTCCAAGCTTTAGAAAGGATGCTTTCTAAAGTGCCACTATTACATTTAGTTTCTTGCAGAAAACAAATTTGTGGCTTTTCCACCTTTATCATGTTTTTCAGGATTCTGAGTTTTCCTGGGCCATTTAGCCCTCTTAATTTCCATAAGATGAGCTTCATTATTCAACATTTGTGGAAGGTTTGTATTACTTCGTCAGTTTTGCATACCTGTCTGAATCTACCAGGATTTTCCCAACTTCTATAGTTCACCGGAGCTTTGTTTTCCATCCTCTTTTTTTGAAATCTTTTGTCCTAAGCCCCCCATCCCAATGGCTTCCTGGCTGAATGCCAAGTTGTCTTTGCTGGTATGCTTTTGAAATGACCACTTACAGTTTGCTTAGCTGTAATTCGGAGATTTTGTCATAGTCCCTTTTTTTGCAGGCTATTTCTAGTTGTAGGATGTTTATTCCTTCCATATCTATGCTCTCTGGTTCCTCATCCATTTGCTTCACCTGACTGCTTCTAGCTATGAAAGGGTCTATGATCTGGGATTGATAGCCATACAATAGATAACCACACCGACACATAGTAGAAACATAGTTAGCCATGTTTAAACATGGTGAACATGGACAACTATAGTCAAGCATGGTAAACCACGGTCAAATAATTGTTAAACATATTCATTCATAGTCAATGATGTTTAAAAAGGGTGAACATGGAAATCCATGGTCAACCATAGTCAAAGAACCATATAATAAAATCATGCTCAGCTATAGTCAACCATAAATAACCATATTAAAAACATGGTCAAGTACCATAGCCATACAATAGTTAACCACACCCACTCATAATAGAAACATAATTAGCCATGTTTAAACATGGTGAGCATAGACAACTATAGTCAAACATGGTAAACCATAGACAAATAATTGTTAAACATAGTCATTCATAGTCAATGGTCTTTAAAAAGGGTGAACATGCAAAACCGTGGTCAACCATAGTCAAAGAACCATTAACCATAGTAAAAAATAGCGAGGGATGTTTAAAAATTAGTTACACATGGCTGGGATAATACTCCAAGATGAGTTAACTTAAAAATTTATTTAATGTTTTTGCTATGTTTGAGTATGAACGTTTTATTGTCTTACTTTTAGAATTGATCTTTTAGTTCACTTCATGGTGTACCACTACAAGCTTACAATTATAGTTCTAGTGAATGTCATTTCTCTATGCGAGAAGATGTGAATGGGTAGAGAGTAAGGATTTTGTGCATCTAATTATAAGATGTACTTATTCTTACAGTCCTATTTCGAATCACATTCCCATTAGAATTCTACTGGGATTTTTGTATGGTTGTATTCAAGATCAGTGGAATTAATTTACGACTCATTTGTAAGAAGAATAATTTTCAGTAGAACCTAGTGCTGATTGGTAAAAGCTAGATTTAAATCATACACATTATTCTATGGTATGGTTTACAATGTTTACTTCAATATTTACATTTATAATTAGATTCATGTTTGCATAACCATGAACGTGAAATTCCTTTCTTGTAGTTAGTTTCAATTGAATGTTCAAAGGACTAAGTTAGCTTCCATAATAGTAAATATGAAAGTGCTTGTGATTATTTTAGAGCTTTACAATGTAATTAACTTACTCTGCTCTACTACCCTCTAAAAGTGACATGTCCATAATCTGTTAATTACAGAAAGAGTACTCAGTTGAGCCCTAATGTACTCCACTATGTCTAATAAGTATTTTTGTGACTATTCTTTGCATTGCACAGGATCGATTTTCAAGCTCGTGTAGGGTTCGAACCTAGCAAGCCTTATTTCTCTACTTGGTCATCATCCAAACATAATGTCAGCTATAAACTCTAACCCCACAGTGAAATCTTGAATTCAATCTAATTATCGGAATTGCTACCTCCTGATTCTAAATTCTAAAATCTTTATTTCTTACCATATATCCATATTACATGCTAAATTCCATCAGATTTTCATTTAAACATAATTTGTACAGACTATTCACACCATTTAACCAAAATGTATATATCCTATCAACCTTGAAATCAAGATAAATCTATCAATTTACAAATCGTAAATTGTTAGTAACAACCAAGCCAACCATGCAGGTGCGGCAGGGTGAGTTGGTAATCAATCATAGAATATATCCAATCATATAGTTCTCATAACCTGTATACATGTTTACGCATGTAACCCAATTCACAGTAAAATACTGATAGCTCCTAATTTTGATTATTTTACTACCGAAAACGTAGATGCATCTGATGAAAATATTTATAATATAACCCTAGAAAATATTGTGCATATAGGGAATGATTACAATTACTAGAACCCAAAAATTTTCCATGTTTCTAACAAATATAGAAGTATGTATTTTTCCTCGCGATGTAATTATTCAACTCAGTATATATATCTGATTTTTGCCATAATGACTACTGAGATCTCTAACATTGATAAGTATTACACCTCACCCCATTACTCATAGTTTAAGCTTCTAACATAAGAGTTAATAAAAGTTAACAATTATTAGCATATGTTAATAACAATTAACCACTAATAACAATTCCTCTTCAGGGTCCCATGTGTCAAAATATGAATCAAACTTTATTAATTCAAATCTAAGCAGCTTACAGGTGTGAAACACCACCTGTAAGACTACCTATATAGAGGAAACTCTTCCTTACAATTGATTACATGAGAGATATATACACCAAATGCACATTTAGGAAAGTTGAACAGAATCCTAGAAAATAGGAACATAATCCTAATCTAGGGTTCGGTTTGAGCTGTTTCTCTATTAAACCAATTCTACATTAATCTCAACGCTCCCCTTAATGGAGAAATGGACTCATAGATATGCCTAACACTTCCCTAAACAACTCAAATTTGATTCTACCAAGAGGTTTGGTAAAAATATTAGCAACATTCTCACAACTATTACAATATTCAATATGGATTTCTTTTGACCAAACTTTCTCCCTTCAAAAACGAAATTGTGTATCGATATGCTTTATGTTATGAAATAATGGGCTATTTCCAAGTTTGATGGAGCTCTGGTTGTCACATTTGATCATTGTTGCAACCTTTTGATCTTCTCGAGCATCAATGAGAAGTCTCCTCAACCAAACTACTTGACATGTCGCTGCACACATAGCTTGATATTCAGCTTCTGCAAGACAAGGACACTGTGTTCTATTTTTTGCTACTCCATCTAATGACCCCAGATCTAATGTTGAATGCATATCATGTTATGGATCATCTGTCATCGGCATTTCCAGCCCAATCGGAGTCTTAAAAACCTGTCAATCTAACATCACACGAATCAGTATAAACAATACCAAAATATAAGGTTCCATGGAGATACCTTAAAACAACTTTTGCTACAACCCGAGGGCTCTCAAGGGGCTTTGACATAAATTGGCTCAATGAACTAGTTGCATAAGCCAAATCAGGCCTAGTTGTAGTCAAGTAGATTAGACTCCCAACCAGCTGTGTACACAAAGTCGCACCTGCCTCCTTAGAACCATCATTATTCCGAAGTTTTAAATTATGTTGTGAAGGAATTGTTGTAGGTTTGCACTGATCAATTCTAAAATTTTCTAGTAATTTCTTCACATACTTACTCTGTGACAGAAAATTTTGTCCAGAATCCCTCAGACTTCCATACCCAAATAGTAATGTAGCTCTCCAAGGTCTTTCATCTCAAATACTCGTGACATCTCCTTGATTTCGTTAATTAGATCATCAACATTCCCTATAATGATTAGATCATCTATATAAATAAATCAAAACAATCCTTCCCTCTTTATCAAACACGGTATAAAGATTAGGGTCATTTTTGCTTCTTTTATAGCCATGTTGTAGGAAAAATGAATCAATTTTGTCATATCGTGACCTAGGTGTCTGTTTTAGTCCACACATCGATTTCTTCAACCTGCAAACTAAATGTTCTTCACCCTATTTGAAAAACCCCTCAAGCTACACTAAGTAGACTTCTCCTTTTAAATTCCCATTTAAAAATACAGATTTCACATCTAGCTAGTGAATCATCCAATGGTGTTTGGTAGCTAAAGCAATTATCATTCTGATTGTGTTTAATTTAGGTACAGGGGAAAATGTTTCATCATAATCTATGCCTTATTGCTATGAATATCCTTTGTAACCAGCCTAGCTTTATACTTATCTATGCTCCCATCTGCTTTAAATTTAAGCGTATACAACCATTTGCATCCTATGGGTTGTTTGCCTTAACATAATTTAACTAAATCACAAGTTTTGTTTTCAAGAATTGATTCATATTCCTCTTCCATAGCATCACTCCACTCACTATATTGACTAGCTTCTTTATAACTAGAGGGTTCAACAACATGCATCATACTAGTTATAAAAGCATTTTCCATTTACCTGTCTTCTTTTCAACCATACTTCTGAATTGCTTGAAGTATTCAAAATTATTGCTTTTCTTCTTGAGGAAATACACCCAAGTAAATATAGTATAGTCATCAATAAATAGTAAAAGATAGTATGCACTGCCTAACGATCTTGTCTGCACAGGCCCACATAGATCTGTGTGTACCGGCTCGAGTATATCTATCAGGATTCACAGGAAATTCATCTCTGTGCATCTTTCCCACTGCACATGCATCTGAGTCAATATGAACTGGTTTTAAAACATGAAGACCTTCGACCATTCCTTTTTTCTGTAAAAGCGACAAATCATTGAAGTTAATATGGCCGAACCTTTGATGCCATAAGTCCACTATAGTCATGGTTGATGATGGCAATGCTTGTTGTGCTGCACTTTTGACATTTAGCTTGTACAATCCTCCCACACAAATACCTAATGCAATAGGCTTCATAGAATGCAACAAGTCTTTAATGACACAATATGATTTATAAAATTCAAATGTGAGATTGTGATGAGTTATAGTAGAAACATAGATCATATTCTTTTTTATCCCGGGTACATACATAACATTATGGATATGTCTAGTATCTCCATTAGGCAAAACAATAGGAATATTACCATAGCCTTTAATTTGGTACCCTTTATCATCGCCAAGATAAGTGTTTTCTCCACTACTGGTCGCTTTGAATTCTTCAAACCACTGTCTATTCCCTATCATGTGCATGGATGCACCAGAGTCCACAAACCAGGTATCTGCTTCATCATCCTTAGCCGAAAGTGCAGAGTCAGATATGAACAATCTGATGTTCTGACTCTGTTCCTCATCAGCAAAATGACCTACATGCTTTTTATGTCTCTTCCGACGTTTATCAAACTTCTTCTTCATGAAATATCTGGCTATATGGCCGATTCTACCACAATAAAAACATTTGGTTGTAGAGTCATTTCTATTGAAAGATGTACCTTGAGATGAGGGAATCTTTCTCTGTGGGGCTGTGCTGCTCTTCTGTGTTGTATTTGTCTTTCCTCTTAAGGGTTTCTTCTTTGCCATTAAGGCCAGATCTAAACTCTGAGGTTTATGAGTCAGTCACCTTTCCTCCTCTTGCATGAGGATCCCTAGCAATTCTTCAAAAACGGGAGATTTTTTTCTTGCATTCCAGCCAATGATGAACATTTGACACTCGTCAGTCATACCATTCATGGTAATCGTGACCAAATTTGTATCTCACATGGCTTCATCGATATCACCCAGCTTGTTCTTGAGCTCTTTGATTTGTGAAATGAATGCTACAACTGTCTCATTCTCCTCCATCTTGATGGAGAGAATCTTTCTTTTCAAGAACAACAATCGATTGGTGTTCTTGACCTCATTGGGAATAACACAATATTTGACTGACAATTTTAGGAGCATTCTTACCTCAGTCTCCTGCTTGTCCCAGTCTTGGCTTTTTTTTGTTGTTCCTCCTGCAGTCAGTTTCTGTTTCACCTCATTTTTGTTCACAATTGTCCATGCATTTTGTCCCTCAAGCAGGGTTTGCAGCTTGAATTTCCAACCAAAGTAATTGGATCCATCCATCTCGTCTTTTCATTGAGGTAAGCTTCTGATAATTGATTATTCATGTTGAATGAATAGAAAAAAAACTTCAAGCCCAACAATTAAAAAAAAAACCCAGATCTTCTTAAAAAAAACACTACCAAACTCCAGATCCAATGAGCCCAGAGTTGTCTTTAAAAAATTTTCCCCCTTTATCAAACAATAAGCCCTTTTCTTTAATTAAAGAATTTTTTTTTTTTAACTTTAATTAAAAACTTAATCCAATATCATCGTAAGCACAATACCATTGTTTTATTGATGAACCATGGACCAACCAATAAATCCGAACTTGGGTTGTAACTTAAACATACTCACAAAAAAAGGAATCTCGAGAAGGAACACATAGGTTCAACACACTCTCCGAATTTGCTTTGTATTGCATTTTGAGTAAAACAAATGTAGTCTCTGAATTAGCAATGCAATGAATCATCCACCTCTTCTGACACAGATGGTAGCACTAAAAAAAACGTTTGCGATCAATGGAGAATTCTTGCTCACTACCTTGCAAGGTCCACGGAGACAGCACCTCCTCGCAGCCTTCACGCAGCTCCGATCCACATGCTAGTGCAGCACAAATATGGCCTCCTTGGCCTCCTCAATGGTAGTCCAGCTTCCTCGTTCAATTATGTCACCGTCGTTTGCACCAACGCATGTTTCCTCTCCTATGGCCAAGATGTCCTGCCGCCTCCTCCACAACCTCCAATCTCTTCGCACCGCTAGAAGTTTTCTCCTCCACGCAGATTCAGATCATCGACCACATAAGCTATGGTCTCCTGGAGCATTGATCTATGCTCAAAGCTACTCTTGCACCTTACTCATCAGCAAATTTCTTCCGATAATTGTCGTATCATATGCCAAGGAACTCATTTAAGCCACAAAAAACTATAGCCACTTGTGGGAAGAGGCTTGCTTATCATCGGTTCTGGATAACCAACAAACAAAACATACATGTGCAAAGGCCAATACTCGACCACGACAGTCCTGACCTCCTATATTTGCATGAAGTAGTGAAAAACGCGCCCTCCGGCCACTCAGTAGTCCTAGCTTGCGAAATAAACAACAAAAAAACATGCACACAATGTTTTCACCTTTAAATGTTAGTGCGATTTTCCACACTGATCTCGCCTCAAACGAACTACTCTCTCTCTCTCCACTCAGGGTACAGGTGTATTTAGCTCTGTAGCGTTGATACTATGTAAACATATGAATTGAACATTATTAATTCAAATATGAGAAGCTTACAAGTGTGAAACACCACCTGTAAGATTGCCTCTACATAACACACTTTGCCTTACAATTGATTACATGAGAAATATATACACCAAACACAGATTTAGGGAAGTTGAATAGAATCCTAGAAAATAGGAATGAAATCCTAATATAGGGTTTGGTTTGAACTGTTTCTCTATTAAGCGAGTTCTACTTTAATCTCAACACCATGATCACCCATTATTAAATTCACACGCTAGAATAATCATTCATATACTTTGCTTAATATTTTTCCTTCCATTGCACACCACTCTCAATTCAGACCCGCAACGTTCTCTAATTTCTCACTAGCAATCATAGGGTATTTCCTAGAATAAATACCAACATTTAGAGTCACATGAATGACATAGTGTAACGTAAATAATCAAACCAGAACAACCAATAGAGAGACATTTGGGAATCAAGCACCTCCACCCATGATCCGAATCGGATCCATAAATGACTGACAAAGAATCTTTACTGTATCGAGTTGAACAAATCTTTGAAAATTCTGAAACAACAATCAAAAAATGCCTTGAACCGGTGGCAATGGCCGCTGACATGGAACGACGAGGACCTCGGTCAAAGTGCATTGACCGAGGCCCATGGAGACTATGCAGGAGGTCAAAACAGCCCCTGGGAGCCCCAAATCAGGAAAAGGAGGCGATTTTGATGCGTGATTAGCGCTTAAGAAAAAAAGGATAAAATGGAAGAGCCTTAAGCACTTCTTCACGCTGGGAGCCAAAGAACCATGAGTGGAGAAACGAAAAGCACTAAAGTGCAAAGGTGGGACCCACGCCTTGGAAACCGGCAGTTTTGATCAAGGTGCCCTTGAACGATAAGAGGTTTTGGACAAGAGCGGAGCGATCCCACTCAACGATCAACGCATGGCAGTGGATTTCACATTGGATTTGGAGGAGCCTAGATCAGACGGCTCAGATTGCGCCTGATAGAGAGAAGCAGAATCGACAAGGAAATAAGTCATGATTTAAAGGGATTTGGAATCCGTTCAACCGCCACAGTGGAGAAAGAACGTATCCACGACATAATCGAAGAAATGAATCGATGAGTAGATTGGCATTTTCCTAATGGGGATCGAATGGTTAAAGCAATGAATAGGGACAATCGAAGAAGAGGAGGAGGATTTGGAGAGGAGTTCAAGCGACCAGAGAGATAGTGAACAATGAACCATGAGAGGAGGACTGAACACAAAGAACAGTAAAGTCGAGCAGAGGAGACAAAGGGCTGAGCTAACCACAGGCAGTGTCAAGCACCAGAGAGCTTGAAGATTGAAGCCTTCCCATAGAGGAATCTGTCTAGATTGAGCATGACAATTGGCTCTTTCCACCATAGACCAAAGGTCAGAGAGCTGGTAGGAAGAACAAGAGTCTGTGTACTCCGAGTGGCTTCGAGAATCCAAGAACCACCCTCCCAAGCAAAATCTACTTCAGGAGAACTCACATTGAGTCCCTGTATTGTAATTTGTCTACTGTAAGACACAATGAAACAAGGTCACCACTGAAGCTGGACCGGAGATGTAGCCCTGGAGAATAGGGTGAACTCCTTGGTAAAAATCATTTGTGTCTTAGTGTTTCTTACTGTATTTCTCTGTTGTCTTTCCATTTAAATGTTTGTATATTGGCAATCTCATCGATCCGTTGTTTCAATAAAATAGAACACACACCAACACATGAGTCTATAATACCTTCTGTTTAATAAATCTTGAAACTCAGGTCACTCATAAGGTGATTATCAGATCAAGTGGTATCAGAGTGTTAGGTTGTAAGGTTAGACAAGCTTGTGTTGGTTTAGCTGTAAATGCTCACTAGATCAAAGCTAAAATTAGGAGATGGAGAGTTGGTGGAAACTAATCCTGAAATTAGGAGAGTCTATTCTCGGAAGACAATGTCAGAAGAAGGTTCTACACGGCCAGACCCTCAATTCATAGAAAGTTTCCTAGCTAGAGGAAAGAATGGAAATCCAGAAGTTGGGGGACCATCCCAACCCACTATAAGCAAGAGCAAGGAGAAAAGAAAGCAGAAGTGGAAAGCAAGGAAGGCTAACACTGCACAAAAAGGAAAAACTTCGTTTACTCATTTTAAAAAGGAGGGGCATGATGATGAGCATTGCTAGATTCTGCATCTAAGGTTGAGACCTAAGAAGTTTGAGGGCAAGAAGAAGAAGACTATTGCAGCTATTCAGCAAGATTTGGGGTCAGACTCGGGAGATGAAACAATCATTGTAGCCACAGGTATAAAAGGTAATAATTCTAAAGCATCTACTAGTAATTCTGCTCAATCTGTTATTAATGAAGAACATGAGATAAAAAGGCATGAGCTTTTCCATATTCGAGTTATTTCCAAAAATCAAAAGATTGATACTTTGTTTGATTGTGGCTCACAAGTAAATCTAATTTCTGAAGCAATTGTAAAGAAATTGGGATTAGCAACTACACCTCATAAGAAACCATACCCATTAGGATGGTTGAATGATAAAGCAAAACTACAAGTGACTAGATAGTGCAAACTCAAGTTTTATTTTGGGTCAGCATTTGTAGATGAGGTTGAGTTAGATGTAATTCATTTGGATATATGTGGAATTGTTTTAGGAAGTCCTTAATTGTATGATAGAAATGTTATTTTCTATAGAACTGAGAACAAGTATCTAATTATTAAACATGGAATCGAATACTTTGTAAGAGCTCACAAGCTCAAGAATAATTATACTCTCATAAACTCAAGACAGATGAAAAGAACAATAAATTCATGCAAACAATTCTTACTGATGGTTGTACACGAAAAGACACCTGATAAGACCAATATATTTGACGGTGGTAATGCTGATCAACAAACTAATATAGAAAAGATTGTTTCAGAGTATGGTGTCTTATTTCAAGAACCTAAAGGTTTGCCACCCAAAAATGGAATAGCACATGATATTATTTTTTAGTAAGATGTTCATTTGCCTAACATTGGGATGTACAGGTTGTCTACTTTAGAGAATGCTGAAATCAAGAAGCAGGTGCAGGAGTTGCTCATGAAAGGGTTCATCAGACCTAGCACATCACCATGTGGGTCACCGATCGTTCTGGTGAGAGAGAAGGATGGCTCGTGGAGAATGTGCATTGATTACCAAGCACTAAATAAGATAACAATAAAAAATTGTTATCCCCTTCTTCGCATAGATGATCTTTTAGATCAATTGAAGGAAGTTGTTTATTTCCCCAAGCTGGATTTGCATAGTGGTTATCATCAGGTCAGAGTTGCGGAGCAAGATGCATGGAAGGCTTCTTTCAAAACAAAGCAGGGATTGTATGAATGGCTGGTTATGCCTTTTGGCTTGACCAATGCCCCTGCTACTTTCATGAGATTAATGAATGATGTACTCAAACCTTTTCTTGATTATTTTGTTATTGTGTATCTGTATGACATTCTGATTTATAGTAAAACATGGGAAGAACATTTAAAGCATGTTAAGTTGACGTTAGGCATTTTGAAAAGAGAAAAAATTTATGTTAAACTGTCCAAATGTGAATTTGGCAAAAGCCCTCTAAATTATTTGGATCATATAGTAGGGGGAGGTGAATTGAAAATAGATCCCTTTAAAGTGGCAGACATCATGAACTGGCCTAAACCCAAGTTTGCTACAGAAGTGAGAAGCTTCTTAGGAGCAGGACAATATTCGAGGAAGTTCATTTCAAATTTTTCCTCAATTGTATCTCCCTTACATGCTTTCATAGGATTGAACAAGATTTTTCAGTGGGGAGGCAAACAACAGAAAGCTTTCAACACATTGAAAGAAAAGATTAGTACAACCCCTGTACTACCACTGCGAGATCCACAAAGAACATTTGAGATCCAAACTGATGCCAGTGACTATGCCATGGGAGTAGTGTTGACATAACACAGTAAACCCATATGTTATCATTCTAAGACTTTTAATCCTACAGTAGTTAACTATCCTACCTATGATAAAGAATTGTATGCATTAGTTCAGAGTGTGAAAAAGTGGAAACATTACTTAATGGGAAAGGAAACAGTAATACATATTTATCATTAGCCACTTAAATACCTACACTCCCAAACTAAATTGTAGCAATCAAGACATTACAGATGGATGGGGTTTCTACAACAGTTTCATTTAGTCATCAATTATAAAAAGGGCATACATAACAAGGTTCTAGATATGTCATCTAGACCCATTATAAATGCATCTACCATACTTAAGCATAATTATGTGCTGCATGAAAGCTACATAGAACAATATTCTGAGGATATGGACTTTAAAGATGTATATGGAACTTTGAGTCAAGGCAAAAGAGTAGAAGAATTGGACTATCATGTGAAGGACCGACCCTTATATCATTGTGGGAAACTTTGCATTACACAAACTGAGAGAGAAAGATAATTAGGGAAGCACACACTTCTCTGACATCTGGTCACTTTGGGGTAAGTAAAACAGTTGCACAGCTGCAAAGGTTCTGCTATTGGCCGAAAATGAATGACACAGTTTCTAGATATGTTAAGGGATGTGCTATGTGTGGTAAAAGAAAGCCCAGTAACAGAAAACTAGGCTTGTACATTCCCTTGCTAGTTCCTTCTCACCCTTTGGAAAGCATTTCCATGGATTTCATTGGAGGACTGCCTAAATCTAGGAAAGGTCATGATTATTTATATGTTGTTGTGGATAGGTTTAGCAAAATGTGTATTTTGATACCCTGTAGTAAACAAATTACAAGTGAACAAAATACAAAATTATTCTTTGAACATGTATGGGTTCATTTTGGATTACCCACTTCCATTGTATTTGATCGAGACACCTGATTTGTGGGGAAGTTTTGGTCTAGTCTGTGGGAACTAATGGACACCAAGTTTAAGAAAAGAACAACTTTTTATCCATAAACAGATGGCCAGACAAAAGTAGTTAATAGGATGGTGATCCAGCTACTGAGAGGATATTGCAGCAAGCACCCTAAGCTTTGGGATGAACACTTATGTTATGTGCAGCATGCTTACAATACAGCCAAACACTCTTCTACATAGAGATCTCCTTTTCAGACCTGGTTTGGTTTCATACCAATGTCTCCTTTGGATTTTGTCTTTGGTAAATATACCATGGTTGATAAACACAATGATGTGGACAAGGCAACTAGGTTCATTGAACAGATCTAGGAGATCCACCAGGCAGTACAGGAATAGCTGGAAAAGAGCCAGGCCAAGTACAAGGCTAGGCATGATAAGCATCAGATGGAGCATAGTTTTCAAGTTGGAGACCAAGTCTGGCTGTATATCAGCAAGGACATAATGCAAGGTGAATGTAAAAAGCTAAAACCTATCACGTATGGACCCTTCAGGATACTTGAGAAGATTGGTGAGAATGCTTTTGATCTGCCAGCTTACATTCACATCTACTCAGTCATAAACGTAGATTGCTTGAGGTTGTTTGAACCTTAGTGATTGAGGACCCTGAAGAGCAGAGTCAATTACCCTCTGTTGATGACCTGCTACCTGAATACCTTAGTGAGTTACAGGAAGACACAGTGCTGAAGAGGAAGGTGAGGATGACGCGTAATGGACAGATGGAATTCCTCATGATTGGGCTTAAAGTTTTGAAGCCGAGCAGTGCGAAGTGTATTCAGATTGGACAAGTGAGACAACAGTTTCCTCACATAATCGATGTTGAAGAAAACCAAGTTTTTGTGGTCCAAAAGCTTTTTTAGTAGGGAGGACGTGATCCGAATCGGATCCATAAACGACTGACGAAGAACCTTGAGTATATCGAGTTGAACAAATCCTCAAAAATTCTGAAACAATGATAAAAAAATGCCTTGAACTAGTGGCAATGGCCATCAACGTGGAACGACGAGGACCTCGGTCTAAGCACGTTGACCAAGGACCATGGAGATTGCGCAAGAGGTCAAAAAAACATCTGGGAGCCCCAAATCGGGAAAGGAAGCGATTTTGATGTGCGATTAGCACTTGGGCAAAAAAGGCTAAAATGGAAAAGCCTTAAGCACTTGGTCACGTTGGGAGCAAGAGAACCGCGAGTGGAGAAATGAAAAGTGCTAAAGTGCAAAGGCGGGACTCGTGCCCTGGAAACTGGTGGTTTTGGACAAGAACGGAGCGATCCCACTTAGTGATCGATGCATGGCAGCAGAGGTGAGAGAGAAACCGCCATGATCGCGCGCTAATGGTTGAGCAAGTCAATTGTACTCGATGTGCGTATGACGTTGGATCTGGAGGATCCCAAATCGGACGACTGAGATTGCACCTTATAGAAAGAAGCAGAATCGATAGGGAAATAAGCCACGATTTAAAGGGATTTGGAATCCGTTTGACCACCACGGTGGAGACAGAACGTATCCATGACATAACCGAAGAAATGAATCAACGAGCAGACTGGTGCTGTTCCGATGGGGACACGTGGCACTTCTCGAGCGTTCATGTTGACATCGAACAGGGAACTCCAAGTGCAGCTGTAAAAGGGAAATCGACGTAGGTGGGAGAGGAACCAAACATGCATAGGGATCGAATGGTTAAAGCCATGAACAAAGACAATCGAAGAAGAGGAGGATTTGGAGAGGAGTCCAAGCGACTAGAGAGACAGTGAACAGTGAACCCTGAGCAGAGGACTGAAAACAGAGAATAGTAAAGCCGAGCAGAGGAGATAAAGGGACAAGCTGACCACATGTAGCATCAAGCACTAGAGAGCTTGAAGATTCAAGCCTTCCCATAGAAGAATCTATCTGAATTGAGGATCACAGTTGTATCTTTCCACCATAGACCAAAGGTCACAGAGCTGGTAGGAAGAACAAGAGTCTGTGTACTCTGAGTGGCTTGGGGAATCCAAGAACCACCCTACCAAGCAAAATCTACTTCAGGAGAACTCACATTGAGTCCCTATATTGTAATTTCTCTGCTGTAAGACATAGTAAAGCAAGGCCACCACTGAAGTTGGACCAGAGACGTAGCCCTGGAGAATAGGGTGAACTCCTTATTAAAAATTGTTTGTGTCTTAGTGTTGCTTACTGTATTTCTCTGTTGTCTTTCCATTTAAATTTCTGTATATTGGCAATCTGATCAATCCGTTGTTTCAATAACACAAAATACACACAAACACATGAGTCTGTAATACCTTTTGTTTAATAAATCTTCAAATTGAAGTCACTCATAAGGTGATTATCAGATCAACCCAATGAAGAAAAAACTTCCTCCATTCCACCCCCGATCTGAGAGTGATTGTGTCAAGGATTCAAAAAACTCTTATTGATCCCTTCAATGGGTATTTAATTCACTTCTGTCACGATGAGGTTTCTTTTAGCGGAGTCCCACTTTTGTGGATCTTTTTATCCACTTTCTTAGGCTTTTCCATAAAATCCCGCCTTTCTCTACCACAGCGCTTTTATGCTTTTCTAACCTTACTATATCTCTCCACCTAAGAAACTTAATGGAGCTTTCTCGCCCATCCATTTAGCTAATATAGAATTTATTCTAGATTACTTATCATGAAATAATCTCATTAAGAAAAGAGATTTATCTTTATTATTAGTTTTTGGCAAGAATCTCCCTTCTTGATTTCTCATTCCCAAGTACATATATCTCATATATTTATTTATTAATAAACAAACATTTACATAATTAATGAAATATTCTTCTTCGGATTTTCCGTCATTCTTTCTAACCCAACTCGGTCTAACCAGAGTGGTTTTACTGCAATGGAGGGATATTACAACCTTACCAGTTGATGCTGGTAAATCGATCCTGGCTTCCAGGAAATTCTTGTGATTCAATTACGGAATCAATAGAAGAACATGCATGTGGGACGTATAGAGTAACACATTTTGTGCCTCCCACAGTCAGAACTTCTAAGGTCCAGTGCAAAGGACCAAGCTCTTGTGGAGTCCTGTGAGGACTAGATGCTATTTCAATTTAGTTTTGGATGTGTTTTTTTCATGTTGTATATGTCAACTAGTACTAGATATTGTAGCTTAGTAGACAAAAATTGTTGGTTAGACATTCAGGCCTATAAGGTCTTGTGTGACAGTCTTAAGAATTTCAGATTTTGGATGGCTTACAGTGTGTTTTTGCGGGGAACAGACCTAGTTTCCCTTCTAGGCAGGTTGAGGCCACCGAACATCTTTCATGGTTGTAACCTACTTTTGCAAATGAATGAATATAGAGGAACTACCAATCTTACAAAATAATAATTAAATTTACTAATAATATTAAAATAACCATACTATTATTATAATAAATTTATAATTTGAGATTATAAGTAAGTAAGATGTTATGATTATATCACGGAGATAATAATTTATTTAGTTATTATTTGTTTAAATCAATTTATTAATATTGTTAAAATGTCATAGATTTATTTAATAATATTATTTATAAGATTTAAGTTTTATCAATTATTTATTCGTAAATTCCAAGGTTTATCAATTATAATAATACTAGCATTACATTACTTAATAAATCATCATCTAGACTCTTCTAGAAAACTACAATGTTTGCAACAAAATCATTTCCTTGAAGAAATGTCAAGACCCCTCTAAAATCCAATCAATAATGTTGATTTGGGAGAATATGCCCCCTCATTATAATAAATCTCCTATATATAACTTTTTAAGAATACAATTTTATTAAATCACATCCAAAAAAACTTAATATTAAACCACTTTGACATTACTCTAGCTTAAAATTAAAATAAAGATAAAATCTATAATTACAAAATTATATAACTTTTTCAGAACAATTTAATAATTTTCAAATTTAAATAAATATATGAAAATATTTTGCATAAATTCATCTCAATTTCAAAATTTAAAAGTCATAAGATACATTTAACTTTTTAATTTGATCTTCAATTTAGGGTTATTATATTAAATGAATGGTTAAAATCAATATATACTAACTAGAAAAGAAATTACAGACATCCTTATTCAACTTGCATAAAGGTCAAACATAATTTTTACTTGTGGGACTCTTATGTCGATCATTTTTCTAACAATCCACCTCACATGGTAATTATCATGTTTAAGTTTTCACCACATGGTGATCAACAATCCACCTCACATGGTGATTGTCATAATGGCTTTGATATCACATAGTGATTATCATGCCTTGGCCTCCTAGAAAATTGTCGTTCTTCTAGACTTTTATCAAAAAAATTCAATCGCACGAAAACTTCTATCAGACAAAACAGTCATCGAGTCATTATCTTGTTACTTAATGATGAGAATTAAATGCTTTGACTACAAATAACGAGAGCTTGGACCGCAAGAAATATAAAATATTATATCACTTTGAGGAGCAAGTCAATATGTGGCCACATAAAATTCGAATTCTATAAAGTATTGTGAACAAATTTCTTTCGAATTGTCACAAACCTTTCCAATTGGCCTAACAAATAAAATTATTATGTAAATAGTTTTTGCAGTCACCTGTAAACATTTGACTACCCCACTCAATTATGTCAAAAATATTAATATTCACTTGTAGACAATTGACTACCACACGCAAAACAATATCAAACCTCAAATAGACTTGTTATATATTCACAACATCCTCTAGTGGTGGTCATCAATATTTTCCTTTCAATTTCTCTACATTAACTTATTGAAAGAGAATTTATAGCATGCCATCCCGGGCCAATTCCGCGAAAAAGGTTTCAATTTGGGAACAAACTAAATTTTTATGAGATAAATTGTTGGTTGGAATGGAATGGCTACAGTGGACTTCATGCATGGGTGAATTTTGCATGAGGCCAACGTGCCTATACCTCCCTTAACCAACCCTAAATGAGCCGACAACCACTCTTCAACCCCATTTCACTCCTTTACTAAGGTTTTTCAACTATTAGGTCCTGCCTAGAGCGAGGCCATGTTCTCAACTCTTGATTTGTTGTAGGACTCTATCAGTATGCTCGGCCTCGGCCAGGTATCGTCTCTATTCTTAGGAGGTGAAATTATTGTTGGATAACGCGAGTGTGAAATGTATGATAATTTTCATAGAGCGCCTTGCAATCATCAGAATCATAGAGAAAATGGAGAAGGCATGTGTCTGCGACGTAATTTCCTCAAAATATTATAAACCAGAATGCACAAAGTTGATTGCACAATTTAAAACCCTAACGAATTCTCTCGAAGATACAGTGCCAAGCATTGAGAGATTCATGGAAACCTACAAGATGGATTTCCCTACTGCTATCAATCGCTTACTTGTTTCTGTGTTTTTGGCCAACCTTGAACACAAGGCCTTGTCATTGGCCTTGATTTTTGTCGTTGTTGTCACCGAATGCGTACAACATTTTTTTTACCTCAATGGATTATCTTAAGCTTATTATCGTGGTGGTGGATCAGTTATACTCGACACTTTCGGATATTTTTCTATAAAAGTAAGAGTTTTCTTTTTCTGCAAATCCTAAAGTTCTATGATGTTCTTCAACTAATTTTGTGTTGTTGGAAACATAGGTATGGTGTTATTCTAGAGAAATTTATAAATATGGGTGATTTTGTAACAAGATCAAAGGTTGTATTGTCGATTCAGCTCCAGAGGTGGGACCAAATCCTAGGGTTGACGACATATGACAATATTATTTGCAAATTGAATTCGTATATAATTCTAAATGGCCACCATAAACTATTACAAGGGAACGCTATAAATGATTAATTTAGAATCAGTTATCTTACAAGTTTTTATGAAATATATTAAAATATCTTTAACGATAAGGGATAAGATCAAATTTAGCATGAATTGTTTGTCGTGATTTTTGATGTCCAAAGAAATTATGAATACCTGGAATTATATTTAGGTTTGGGTATTAGGATTCTCTTTCAACAAAAGAAGTCACCAAACAGTGGTGAAGAAAAGTCAAAAGAAAATCTAATGGAACAGATTCAGCCCCTAAATGATGAAGCAACACTTATAGTAGTATTAGAGAAATTCTTCTTTGTTGTGTGATAAATTGTTCTCTATTGTGAGTCTATTTTGTTTTTTTATTTTATTTATGTTACTGCTACAAGTTGCAATTGGTTTCCTCTCCTTCTGCTCCGGATGCAAATTCATAAATGTTGTATGGCCCTATTCATGAACTAGAATCATATTGAAGAGGCATTTTTAGATGTGTTTCATTCCTCAATTCATCTCTAACTACAGCCAAGGCTTTGTTACTCTTGGTTGATGTGCAATTAGGAAGAGGTCATCTCGTAATTCCGCCATGTTCTTCATGTATGTTTCTTCTTTGCGTAGTATTTTTGTATGTTGTCAACATTGCTTTACAAAAGTAAATAAATTTGAACTATATCCCTAAAAGTAATATCGGTCAGCTACAGAATGTGAACTCATTTTCAAGTGGATAGTTAATTAGTGTGACCCACTTCCATATTCTATTGGTAGGTTTTTGAATACACGACCGTTCATCTTCCATGTTCTACCCAAACAATGTTTGATGGTGATTTTGCTCCTTTGACCAAGTGGATGTTTGCAGTTGGACAATCACTCTAGTTTATACAAAACAAGAAACACATAGCAACATGATTTTGGTTCGCTGAAGCTAAATTTTGTGAGGATGGAGAAGTCCCAATCACTCTCAGTTACTCAAAACAAGAGGAGGCAGATCACACAATTCTATTTTTTCTTCCATGACAATAATATATTGATAAATACATTTCTGACACAATAAAGGCTAGATTGATAAATGCATTTCTGGTGCAATAATGGCAACACGGTTGAGATTCGCGACAGTAGTTGAGGATAATGAATCTCAATAGTGTCATGAACAAGCACTTCATAATATAAACTTTATGAGGGTAATCAAGTTCTATTATTAACATTCAAATCTTCATTAACAAATATAGCCATAGTAATTTATTAATAATTAGTTTATTCATGCAATATTAACTTAATACATTAGTATATATTAAATTTAATTATGAAGTTATATAATATTAAGAACATGTCATATTATATAATATATATATATATATTTGATATATATATCTATTAACACATTGATGTAACATTAATAACACTACTATAACATTTAAATATGAGTAATAAGAATTTAATATAATTTTAGTGACACATTTATAACTCTTTAATTATAAATTAATCTAGACATTAATACATGTTAACTATGATTGAATATTATTGATTATGGTTCACTATGGTTGACTATTGTATATTCAACTATCGTTGAACATAGGAAAACCATGGTAAATTATATTGAACAATAGTGGAGGGCCATGGTTGACCATGGAGGCATATAGTGGATGGTTAGGGTTAACCATCGTCAAACCATGGTTAACCACAGTCAAACCATGTATATCCATGAACAACCACCATTGCAATGGTAACCATAATCAAATAATGGTCAAAAATATAGGCAAACCATATTCAAAATATGGTCAACCATTGTCAAACCACATTTAATACACGGTAAGCTATAGTCAATCATATTCAACTATGGTTGAACACCAGAAAACCATGATCAAATGATGGTCAATCATAGTAAAACCTTGTTGAACCATAGTCAGTGATGCTTAATCATTTTCAAAACATGGCCAGCCATAGCCATACAATGGTTAACCATAGTCATATTTAAACATGGTGGATGTGGATAGTTACAGTCAACCATTGTCAATCATAGTTAAACAATTGTTAAACATAGGCATTCATAAACAAACCATAATTAAGAGTTGGGAAATCATAGTCAAACCACATTCAATACATGATCATCTATAATAACTCATATTACAATATGGTTGAACATGATAAAACCATGGTCAAAAGATGGTTAGTGAACGTAAAACCATGTTCAACTATAGACAATCAAGATTAACCATATTAAAAGCATGAACAACCATAGTCATAAAATCATTAACCATGGTCATTCATTGTCAAAACATAGTTAGTGATGTTTAAACATGGTGAACATGGGAAACTATAGTCAACCATGGTCAACCATAGTCAAACTATTGTTAAACATAGTCATGCATAGCCAATGATGTTTAAAAAGGGTGAGCATGGAAGACCATTGTCAACCATGGTCAATCATAGCCAAAGAATCATTAACCGTAGTAAAAAATAGTCAAGGATGTTTTAAAAATGTTACACATGTTTAACGATAATATAAACCACGCTCAACCATATTCAATTATAGTCAACCATGGTTGACCAAATTCAAACATTGTCGACCTTAGTCAACTAAGGTCATCCTTGGTCAGTCACTATCAAGATTTGAAAACATTTAATAATATAAATTTTAATACTATTAAACCCAATATTAAAATGTAAAACCTAAAAGCTAATATTGAAAGCTAACACCTCTAGACATAAAACCTCAAACCTAATATTAAAACATATCGTTAAAGCCTAAACTTAGAACCTAAAACCCTAATGCCCAATAATCGTAGGGCATTTACAATAGGTGTGATGTCGATAATTCGTGGTAGCATTAATGATAAATAAATGATGTGAATTACACACTTATTCTAACTCTTTATATCGACGCCTAAAATCTAGTATACTCTTAACCACTCAATATGGTTCCATCCTATGTACCATGTATAAGAATTGAACTTTCATTTTGGTATATAGTTTAAGTTATATATCTACATCTAAACACTATTAAACAATGCAAAATATATCATATCAATTGATTTATTAAAAAATAATTTAATAATCAAATTACCATGTCAATTTAAGTTAATATGTTATATATTGATTTAATAATC
>APFE031645813.1:168903-187325 GCA_000404065.3 Pinus taeda | reverse complement strand
CCCCATGAAAATGGTGACCTACATAATGATGGAGGTAAGGTGTTTTTTTCCGAGGGCTGGGGGCCCCATTGGTTGGTCTTCATGCGGGGTTGATGAGGTAGATGAAGTAACACAAATGAGCTTATGATGCATAGAGGGATAATAAGAACAACGTAGAATGCAAGGGTGCATTCGTCTTGATCTGTCACAAATGAATGAGGTTCCGCAGGAGTAGGGTTGGTCAACAATAAGTGAAGAAGAGTAGAATGAGGCTGATCTTCAGGGCATGCGAGTGAAATGGCTCCCTGGCCTAAGTTGAATGGTCATGGATATCAATAGTATGTGGGGGTCTATAACATGGGGTGATCCATGAATGGGAAGGTTCTATTGACTGACATGTATGTTTACCATGTGCAGGTGGAGGTAGTGGTAAATGTGGTTGAGATGATGGACCCTATGGTTTATTTTAGAAAATGATGTGAGGATATGCAAAGCTTTTGGAGGAAACCTATGATGTTGAGTGAAGAGTGATACATTAAATGTTAATTGGAACCAAGGGAATTAATTTGCTAAGAAGAATTTGATAACCTACAACTTCAAAAGCCAATTCCCCAAGTGAAAACATATGTGCATAACAATATGGGAACTGAAAAGCAAGATGTAACAAAAACACAGGAAGGTGCACTTGAAGGGTTCTTAGAAAGGGTGGAACTAACACTGCTTTTTCCTAATGGGGTGAGCATTAGGCAAGGTTTCATAATGGTTCTCCATGATGGTGAGGTTGATGTCTGAAATTTCAAAGTAATCCCATGCAAATATATCCCTATATTATTGGAATAGAGTAGTGTATGAGGCCACCTCTTCTTGAGAGCAAGATGCCCCTAGTGAGATATCTTCGACTATGCCAGGTTTGTTTGAAATATTGACCTTAATGATAGAAGATATATTTGACATGTTCCCTTCCTCAAATGCATCTAGTGTTAGGATTGGATTCTTAAACTAATCTACCTGTTTTGGAGGCAGGAAGTCTTTTGATTCTATGGTCCAAATATCGTGCCTTGGTGCATTAATAGGCACAAATCCCTTTTTAGGTAGAAAGAATGAATGATGGTTCATGGCATCCCATGGACATTTAGGTTCCATCATGGGCTCTAGAATATATTTGTCTGAGTGAAAAAGAGTATCTAATGTTGAACTTGGTTGCATAAGGCCATGGATTTTAGGCCAAGTTGTCCTGGTTGACAAGTAAGAATATAATTTAATCGTTGATATCGTACAACCTAGTGAAGTTTAAAATGTGTACATGGGATGGGTCTGCATCATTAGTGATGGTACCATCGGTGCAGTGGGTTTAGCAGTCTCAACACCAAAAAATGATGAGCGAACAACACGAATCATGGTTCTTACAGACAAGGAAATGAATCATATGTGATGTTTTGTGTCATAAGCATTAGGTGGTGGTAGAATTTTTGTCATGGCGGGTTGATGATGAATGGGAGAAATTTCTTGAGACTAGGGTGGTGTTTGAGGGGAAAAATCGTCTTCCTTGTGATGAGGTTGATGTTGAATCCTAAGCTGTCTAAGTGTTTGCAACACATGACATGTCTGAGAACTATGAGAGTTGTTGGTGCAAATACTGCACATAGAACTAGTGCTAACATTATAAATGGTGTGAATGTCAGTATTGATCATAGTGTGGGATGACGATGCATGGCTTGTGTCACGAGATGGGGCATATTGGGGTGCTTTCCATCTTCGGATCTTAGTATTGGCATGATGTAATTTCCTAATGCAGGTTTGTCTCAAAGATGCTCTCACTGCTCGAAAATGTGTAAGGTATTGAAAATTTTGTTGGCACAAAATTGTCATTAGGGAAAACCCTGGGTCCATTCACAAGGGGCCAACAACGGTCTGATGTAGTATAGGACAATGCCGACATTTTCAGCCTACCGCAAAGGGTAAGGATTCTCACCCAAGGCATGTTGTGACCGAAACTAAGATGGATTTAGAAGGATATTAAGGATGAACCAAACATTTCCACACACATCTTAAAGCATATACTCATGACAAAATTGTATCATTATAGATATCAGATTCATACTAGGAAATATCATTAAAAAAAACTTTTAAGTAGACCCATAAATCATAGCAATACACATACACATGATGCTATACAATTGGTTCATTTACTCATTCATATCAATTCACTAGAAGAGTCATTACAACATACATTCAAAATAAAGTTGTGAAAAGATACATGAAATACCATGGCCACAAAATGCCTTAGATCTCAAACCAAGCCCAGTTCTGACCTCTCCACATTATCACCACATTGGACCTAAGTTCGTAATGTGGCGACAATGCCACCCGTAAACTGGACGTTGCAAGGGGGGTCTACGGGGGGTGGTTGTGATCTTTAGGAGCCCCCCCTGGCGGGGGATTGATGGTAACGCCCTTGAAGCTAAAAATATATGTAAAATTGCCTTGTGAAATGTTGTAATTTCGTAGTCAATCTAGGTTGTTCATTATGCAGATATCTAATGGTAGAAGCTATGTTTAATTTATGTTTTTTTCCCCTGGAAGGCAACCCCTTGCTATATTGAGGGAATTTTATTGGGTCTATGTAGATCTATATTCCGAGTGAGAAAGCGAGAGGAGATTGTGTGAGAGCGAAGATGGAATTACAGAGGATTTGTTGTAGGTTGTATCTCTTCAGTTTAATGGATAATTCATCCAAAAATGGATCCTAGATAAACCTCCAAGTCTAAAGAATTCATATAAGAGGTAAAAGGTGCCAAATGGCACAAATCCTTTGTAAATTAGAGGAAAATGAAATTCATAGGATCCTTTGGGAAATAGTCTCATTCTAGAGATCTCTTCATTTTGAATCCAACACAACTTGAATGGGCGAAAACAGAATTTAGATGAAGAAGTTATCACAAATTCAGTTTAATGGATAATTCATCCAAAAATGGATCCTAGATAAACCTCCAAGTCTAAAGAATTCATATAAGAGGTAAAATGTGCCAAATGGCACAAATCCTTTGTAAATTAGAGGAAAATGAAATTCATAGGCTCCTTTGGGAAATAGTCTCATTGTAGAGATTTCTTCATTTTGAATCCAACACAACTTGAATGGGCGAAAACATAATTTAGATGAAGAAGTTATCACAAAAGGAAGATGCTTTTGTTCCTTAGAAAAAGAGGTAAAATCCTTTAAAAAATGGCCTAAAAGGCTTTATGAAGAAAATCGCATCGAAGGACGTCAAAGGCAGATCTAAGCAGAAAACAGGAAACCCTCGATTACTAATCCCCAAAATATTGGGTCGAAGGAAAACAGGCGATTTTGCAAAAGGACTGAGCTGAGCAATAAGTCGATCGCTAATATCGGCGGATTGCAATTGGTGATGCCACGAGGCAAAGGCGAGACCTCGGGTCGAGTGATATAACGATCACCAATATCAGCATCGGTGGATCGCAACGGCATAGGCCATGCCATATGGGCAGACCCCAGAGCTCATGTGATACGCGATTGCGATATTGCAAAATCACATCGGAGAAACATCACGGAGCTGCGACCAATTCCTACACGACTTGCGATATATATCCAAACTCGACGAGGTTATGAATATCACTTCATAAACGTCTCAAGTCTACCATAAAAGTTGTTTTGCAATATTTTAAGTGTTTTAATGTATTTTTTTAATACAAAGGGGTAACCATGAAACATGGCAATTGCAAATTGTGACAACGATTAAAAGGCAGACCCGAAAGATGTATAGGGCGGATTTATGGATATTTGAGGTCCAATGAATAATGTTTTGGGGATTTTTTCTGTGTTTTAGCGTATTTCTCTGTGTAAACATAGAATGCTCTTCTTGGGGATTCCAAAGGCCCAATGGCCCCTTCGGTTACAGCACAGGTGGCCACCTTTCCTGGAGACATTATGCCGTGATTGCTAACTTTCAGAAGGGGATTTGAGCAGACAGAGAGCCCGAGAAAAGGGAAAACGAACAGGCCGCGCCAATTGGCTAAAAGCCATAGACTAAAAGAGGAAGAAAAGTAGTGTTGAGACAGGAGTGTAGAAGGCTAAGCCAAAGCAGGAAGCTAAGGTGAAAGAGAGTAGTGTAGAAAGAAAAAGGCATAAGCAAAAAGAAGTCGAGAGCCACAAAAGCTGAATGCGCAAAGCAGCCAAGATAGTCACTTGGAGTTCAAGTGAAAATCCAAAGAGCTGTAAACTGATAGAGAGCCAAAGAAGCCAGAATCAAAGAGCCAAATCCAGAGCCAGAGCCAGAGCCAAGCAGCTAGAGCGAGAGGCGAGAGCTAGAAAGCTGAGAGCTTTAAGAGCCAGGGGATAAAATGGTGTCTGAACCCACTATTTCTATGTAAAACAATAGGATTTGAGCCAAGAGCTTGTAAAAAGGACTTATACCATAATCCCAGAGAGCCTAGTTGAATTGACTAGAGCTCACAGAGATGTAGCCCAAGAGTTTTGGGTGAACTCCTAATTAAATTGCTGTCTTATGTGTTTGGTTTTACTGCTGCATTATTTACTGTTATATATATATATCAGTTCAAGCACATTTACATATCAACAAAAGAAAAAGATTTTAAATAATATAACCAGTTTAAAACAAATACCAACATACACCTTCTATTCAAGAACATATTTAATTCGACACTGATTCATCATAAAGACTTGGGAATATTTAAAGCTTTGGAAGTGGAAGAGGTTCTTGTAAGTTAGACAAGAATCCTAAGTGCCCCATTTTTAGATCAGGTGGTATAAAAGCCTAAGTTTGGTTAACCCCACCTTAAAAGAAGTTTATATCAGAATGCTTGATTAACAGAGCAAGGATTGCTTATCTGGAAGGTGTTTGGGCAATCAAGGATTGATTGTCTGATTGATGTATGCTTGTTGCAAACTATCTATTTTATGAGTTTGCAGAGGTAAAGGGGAAAGTTATTGATAGCTCAGTCTAGGAAGGACAAGAAGGAAAAAGAGATGAAGGCACTCTTCTTATCCAAAAGGACCTCAAGGTAATCCTTGAAGTAGAAGAGGTTTGTTGCAAAATGTTGCTGAATAAGCTCTTAATTTATCTTGTTGAAGTTTTTTTGTCCATTGGTGTAATGACAACTTCTACAAGTGGGTCCACAAATTTTTCTTTCTTCACAAGATTCTTTGATGAATACATGAAGCATGAATTGTCCTCCATGATGGATATGGTGAGAGAAATGTATGAGGCTGGAAGGAAGAGCAGCAGACTTAGAGAGCAATTGAATTCCATGAAGGAAGAGAAGCAGTTGCTTTCTGACAAATTGCAGGAAATGGAGAGGCAACTTCATATTGCAAATATGAACCTGAAAAGGATGCATGAGTTGGAGACACAAATCTTTGTTTCCAAAGAATCCTTAGTCAAGTATCAGCTTGAAGAAAAGGTAAACCATTCCATTTTGTCTTTAGATTCATCTAAGGATGCTTATTTTGATTCTTTTGAAAAACATACTAGAGGCATAGGTTCCAAGCTAATGTCCAAGATGGGCTAGAAGGAAAAGGCAATAATGATTGAGGAAAGGCCTAAGTATTTGGTTCTTGGATATGGACAAGCTTATGAAGTAAGTTCCAAAGCTGCTATGAAGACCATTAAAACAGCTCCAAGAAGGAGTTGCATTGCAGGTCTTCAAGAGTATGAAGGTTGTATTCAAGAGGAATGCAATAGCTTGAAACATCATTTGCAGGATGCAGGTGCTCAGAAGCACACACTTGAACCAGAGAGTTGGGGAGACTATAACAACCTTGAAGAGATTGATGGTGTTCCAAAGGGAGCCACTTATTCATTGGTGTTCCAAAGGGAGCCACTTATTCATTTGATTCACCTCCTCATGAAGGCAATAAAGGTGAAAGAGAAAGGTATAAATCTGGTTCTAAACATTTTCCTTTTGATTGTGCAAAGAATGATAAATTTCCACATCTGTATGGGAAAATAATTGCATGTTCATTTTGTGGGTTGGATAACCATAATGTTTCTAGATGTTGGAAGAGAATGGACACATACAGGAAATTTTTGAAGGAAAAGAAGCAAGAAGCCAAAGGTCCATTGGACAAGGAAAATCATGTTGTGAAGAGGATGCACATGCACTGCACTTACTGCAATAAGAAAGGACATCTTGCTACAAAATGTTGGACTCTGAATCCAACAATTCTTCCACAAAAGCTAAAGAAAGTGGAAAAAGAAGATGGAAAAAATTGAAAGGAAGATTCCATGAATGATGTGTCTCAGAATGATTCACATGATGATGCTGATGTGCAGACAAAGGTAGTAACTTTGAAAGGGATTGGTAAGAAATGGTTAGAGTTCTTATCCGATTAAGATTTCATGTCTACTAATGCATCTACATTATATTTCATTTCAGCTTCGAAAGTAAAGGGTACTTAAGTGAAAGTTGAAGTATGAAATGCATGCATGGGCAGGAGATGCATGAACACAGGGATGTTGATGATTTCCTTGTTTTTGAACATGTATGTGTAATTAAATTGCAAGGTTTATTTCTTTGACATGCATGTGATGCCATGTTGACTTGGGAGAATTTAACTTGGTCTCCAAATGGAGATAATAATGAAGTGTTTCATCTTTTGAAAGATTCCAAATGGTATTTTTCTACATGCTTGACTTAAAGGGTCATTTGGTTAAAGGCATGTTTTGTGGGCTTGTTATCTAGTCCATCATTTGTATGCAGATGTAAGACATGGAGGTGTTCACAAGCTGTGAAATCTTTTTCTTTTGCTGAAGCAGGAGTTTAGGCCATCCAGTTGTTGTTTGTATTTTTGTTGTTGTTAACAGTTATTGATGATAGCTTGTCAAACAGATACAAATGAAAGTTTTGTGGATCATATGTAATTCACATTTGTTTGAACCACCTTAGATCAATGATCAAGCCAAAGAAGTTCAAACCACTTTCTATGACCATTTCAGCAGAAGTTTTGCAAGAAGGCAAGGAGGAAGACAGCTCCTCCCAGGAAGACAAGCCCATCCAAGAAGTGAAGTGATCAGGGACTTTGGTTCAGAGGCACTATACAAGGCAAGTTTTGGACACTGAAAGAGGAGGGTGAGTCACTCTCATGTACTATTCAGATTAGTATATCAGCCTTTTGGAGACCAAAAGTTATTTTAGTGCGAAGGCATGATCCAAAAATGGATCTTGGATAAACCTCCAAGTCTAAAAGACTTCGCATAAGAGGTAAAAGGTGCCAAATGACACAAATCCTTTGTAAATTAGAGGAAAATGAAAGTCACAGGTTACTCTTAGAAATAGTATCATTGTAAAGATCTATTCATTCTGAATCCAACGCAACTTGAATGGGTGAAAATAGACTTTATATGAAGAAGTTATCACAAAAGGAAGATGCCTTTGTTCCTTAGAAAAAGAGGCAAAATCGTTTAAAAAATGGCCTAAAAGGCTTTATGAAGAAAATTGCATCAGAGGAGGTCAAAGGTAGATTTAATCAGTAAAGGGGAAACCCCCGATCGTCATTCCCTGAAATATCGGGTCGGAGGCAGACAGACGATGTTGCATAAGGACCGGGCCGAGCGTTAAGCCGATCGCCGATATCGGTAGATCGCAATCGACAATGCCACAAGGCAAAGGTGGGACCCCAGGCCAAGCGCTATCATGATTGTCGATATTGGCGTCAGCAGATCATGTTGGCATAGGCCGTACCATATGGATATACCCCAGGGCTCATGCGATATCACAAAATCGCATCGGAGCAACACCACAGAGCGGGGACTGATACCTATGCGACTTGTGATATATATCCAGACCCGATGGGGTTATGAATGCCACTTCATAAATGTCTCAAATCCACCATAAAGGCCATTTTGCAATATTTTAAGTGTTTTAATGTATTTTTTTAATACAAAGGGGAAACCATGAAACAGGGCAATTGCGACTTGCGACAACAATTAAAAGGTGGACCCTATACAAGTATAGGACAGATCTATGGATATTTGAGGTCTGATGAACAATGTTTTGGGGATTTTTCCCGTGTTTTAGTGTATTTCTCTATGTAAATAAAGAAGGCTATTCTTGGGGATTACAAAGGCTCGATGGTCCCTTCCATTATAGCACAGGTGTCCACCTTCCCTGGAGATGTTATGCCATGATTGCTAACGCTCAGAAGGGGATTCGAGCAGACATAGAGCCTGAGAAAAATGAAAATGAACATACCGCGCCAATTGGCTAAAAGCCACAGACTGATAGAGGAAGAAAAGAAGTGCTGAGATAGGAGCGTAGAAAGCTAAGCCAAAGCAAGAAGCTAAGGCGAAAGAGAGCAGTGCAGAAAGCAAAAGGTAGAAGCAAAAAGAGGCTGAGAGCCGCAAAAGATGAATGCGTAGAGCAGCCAAAGGAGTCACTTGGAGTTCAAGTGAAAAGCCAGAGAGCTGTAAACTGATAGAGAGCCAAAGAAGCCAAAGCTAAAGAGCTAGAGCCAGAACCAGAGCCAAGAGCTAGAGCCAAGCAGCTAGAGCCAAGAGCCAGAGCAAGAGTCGAGAGCTAGAAAGCCGAGAGCTTCAAGAGCCAGGGGATAAAATGATGTCTAAACCCATTGTTTCTGTGTAAAACAACAGGAGTTGAGCCAAGAGCTTGTAAGAATAACTTATACCATCATCCCAAAGAGCCTAGTTGAGTTGATTAGAGCTCACAGAGATGTAGCCCAAGAGTTTTGGGTGAACTCCTAATTAAATTGTTGTCTTATGTGTTTGTTTTTACTGCTGCATTATTTTCTGTTATATATATCAGTTCAAGCACATATTTAATTCTGCACCGGTTAATCATAAAGACTTGGGAATATTTAAGGCTTTGGAAGTGGGTGAGGTTATTGTAAGCTAGAAAAGAAGCCTAAGTGCCCCATTTTCAGATCAATAATATAAAAGGAAGGACTAACTATTTCTCTGTGGATGTAGCCCAAATTGGGTGAACCACATATATCTGTATCTCTCTTATTTTATGTGTTTTCTTTGTTTATATTTTTGCAATATATTTTATGTGTTCCATTGCTCTGTAATATATAATTATCTAACAACTAGTATCAGAGCCGAAGATATATTTGGCTGATAAATCACAGGAGAGAAGGGTTCCTAGCTCGAGTGGGAGGAATGGCATAAGATGGTAGGTTTAGAGTCGAAAAATTTAACAGCCAAAACTACCGTCTATGGAAGATGCAGATGGAAGATTATCTGTATCAGAAATATCTGTACCTACCATTGAGTGGAAAGACAAAGAAGTCGATGAGTATGACAGACACAGAATGGGATATTCTCGACAGAAAGGCACTTGGAACAATACGGTTGTGCCTAGCGGTGTCAGTAGCCTTTAATATTTCAAAGGAAACGACAACAGAGGGTTTAATGTTGGCATTAGCCAAACTATATGAAAAACCATTGGCCTCAAATAAGGTATTTCTTATGAAGCATTTATTTAATATGAAAATGTCAAAAGGTGGATCTATTGTTGATCATTTAAATGAATTTAATATAGTTACCAGTCAATTAAGTTCTGTAGGGGTAACTTTTGATGATGAAGTTAGGGCTCTATTATTTCTGTGCTCATTACTAAAAAGTTGGAATGGGTTAGTTATGGCCATTAGTAACTCTGTCTTTGGATCTAGTACTTTAAAGTTTGAATATGTTTTTGGTGCAATCCTTAGCAAGGAAATGCGACGGAAAAGCTCCGGTGAGACATCAGGTAATGGTTTGACTGAAGAGACTAGGGGAAGAAAAATGGAAACAGGAAAGAGCCCATGATATCACAGTGAGTCAAGGAAAGGTAGACCCAAGTCCAGATCAGGTATAATGTGCTGGAAATGTGGAGAAAGGACACCTGAAGAAATACTACAAGTCTTGGAAGGGAAAAGAAGGAGATGAGTAGCAAGAAAACAATCATGAAGTGAATGTGACATGTGATGTGTTGCAAAATGCTTTGATTCTATCATTAGAAAATATTATTGATGCCTGGGTGGTAGATTCAGGGGCCTCATTCCATGCCACACCTGATAGGAAACATTTTCATGATTACGTGCAAGGATATTTTTGACAGGTTCGATTGGGTGATGATAAACCCTGTAAAATCATTAGAATCGGTACAGTTTTCAGAAAACAACAGAATGGAAATAAATGGTTGTTGAAAGAGGTAAGGCATGTTCCATATCTAAAGAAAAATCTGATTTCAATAGGGTAGTTGGGAGGTGAAGGCTATGTAACTAATTTTACAGATAAAACTTAGAAGGTCACTAAAGGATCCCTAGTAATAGAAAAAGGAGAAAGGATTGGTACATTGTATTTATGCAATGGTATTTCTAATTCTATTAATGCTTTAACCTCTACAGGAGAAGATACACCATTGTGGCATCATAGGCTTAGGCACATGAGTAAGAAGGGGATGCATATTCCTCACTCAAGAGATTTTTTGCCAGGTTTGAAGCATGTTGATTTAAAATTTTGTGAGAATTGTGTTTATGGAAAACAGAAGAGAGTCAGATTCCTCAGAGTTGGGAAAGAAAAGAAGAGCGCAAAATTAGAGCTTGTGCATACAGATGTATGGGGACCTAGTCAGGTATCATCTCTTGGTGTCTCTCATTATTATGTTACTTTTATTGATGATACAACCAGAAAAACCTAGATTTATTGTATTCAAAATAAATCTGATGTATTTGATACTTTAAGAAATGGAAAGCTTTGGTTGAAAATGAGACAGGAAAAAGGTTGAAGTGTCTCAGATTAGACAATGGAGGTGAATATTGCAGCAAAGAGTTTGATAGGTATTGTTCAGAGAATGGAGTTCGCAAAGAGAAGACAGTTCCAGGAACACCACAAGAAAACGGTGTGTCAGAAAGGATGAACATGACAATCATGGAGCGTGCAAGGTGCATGAGATTGCATGCATGATTGCCTTTACAATTTTGGGCATATGTTGTAGATACTTCTGTTTATATAATAAAAATAGGCCCTTCAAGTTCCTTGGATTCCAAAGGAGGCATGGACAAGTAAAAAGGTAAACTACTATTGGGCACGGGATCACCCAAGGAAAGTTTTGCGGCTTAAAGCCCATATTTTGGCTAAAAATTGTAAAATATGATGTAAAGACTCTGCATTTTGTGGGCACAGAGTGCAAAGTTGTAAATGAGTCATAGGGTTTTCCACCCTCAATTTTGTAATGTAATTTCGGCTTTAGAGATCTACCCATGATCTGTGGACCATGGGATTGTATAAATAGAGTGAGGCTCTAAGTTGTAAACCAAAAGTAATGATAATGGAATAAAAGCATAACAGAAGATCTAAGTGTAAAGTTGAGTGTTTGGGTCATAGAGTAGGAGAAGCCTCTACAACTGAGTGCACATAGGCCTAGTAGTCCACAGCTAAGCGCACAGACCCTTGCAGTTGAGTTCGTAGGGTGAGTCGAGTCTGTAACCGTTGAAGCATTAATAAAGAGAAGTTTCGCATCAATTCTGTGTATATATTTCCTGTTTTCTTCATTAGATATATTGGGTATAAATTTCGTTTCTGTTGTTTATATGGTGCGTGAACTTATATGATTGTGTTGATTAAGTTAATGTAAGATAAAATATCTATTTACACGAAGTTAACTAACAATTGCAAGAAGATAAGTAAGATACATGGTGTAACTTGGGGAAATAGCATAGATTACTGCCATAGTAGTGCAAAAGCACCTCAGTACCTAGTTAGGGTTGTGTGAAGATGATTATAATAGATCGTGAAGGTACCATAGGTCAGGATAGTGCGCAAAGTGACCTACATGTAGCTAGGCACAGTTGGACTATATCGACACCTCAGACATCTCAAGGGTGTGGAAAATTGGTTCTTGCATCCCCCCATACTGCTTCGGGTGAGACTTCATTCCATGCACCACAAGCTGATGTCGAAAGGGCTAGTAGTGTAGGGGTTTGTTTGGCTAATTAAATATGAACCCGGGTCAGGCCCCATCTAGCCAACAAATGGTTTCATTGCCAGGACCAGAATCTGCATAGAGATGTTTGATGTCATATCATTAGAATCCAACTAAGAAGGAAATTGAAGGTTGGTTGAACAAGAGAATTCACGAGTTTGCAGTGTAGGAGAGAAAGAATCCATGAATGACAAAAGAAGAGTGGTTAGATTGCTACCTATACATAGAGGTCCACAAAATTTTCTTTGCATCTTTCCCTACTGAGCTGTATGAGTGGATTGTGAAGCTAGCAAATAGCCAAGGAAGGTGGAAGCTTGATGGTCCTATTGTGTGGACCTTAGATTTGGTGCATAGATTGGAAGCATTAGAGGATAAGATCACATGCGTTGTTGATCGCAGGCTCGATCAGATTATAGGAGGATTCATTACTAAGTTCGTGGTAGACACTTTAGTAAGCTATAGTGAAGGAGAGTGATGCTTTCTCAAAGGACCGGAGGTAAGTATGTCAAGTCTCTGAATACTTGGATTAAAATTTTATTGTGTGGAAAGATGGTTATGTAATTACCTTGATGTTTAGAGCTACGCGAAGAGGAAAAACCTACAGGAGCAAAGGAAGTAAGGGACCAACGAATAGCCCTTTGATTTCACCTTTGCGAGGGGATGAGAAAGAGCTTGTGAAGGTATCTCCGTGAAGTGTGATCCATTTGATAAGGAAAATAATTCTGTGCATACCAAACCCACCCACACCACCTCCAACCTCACTGACATCACCCCCATCTTCACCCGTACCACCTCCGCCACCACCACGATTGAATGTGGCAAGCACAATAAAGTTGCATGTGTTCAAGGGATTGGGAAATGAAGATCCAGACTAGTTTTGGTTCATGGAAAGAGCCATATGGGAAGCACAAGGAGTTACATATGAAAATATAAAGAAATTGACACTGGTCAATGCTCTGCAGGATCGTGCACTGACATGGTATATTAAGCATTCTAATGAAAATCCAAATGTGGGAATCACAGATATCCAAATTGCACTAAATAAGGAACTTAGTAGGCCTAAGTCAGAACCGTGGTCGATCATCGGATTTAAAGAGATCACAATGCTACTAGGTGAGACTCCTTGGGAGTTGGATCAGAGGCTGAAGTGTATGATTCGTGAAGCTAATATGAATATGATGGATGGATAGCACCGTGAATGGTTTGTAGCTTTGCTAACGCCACATTTTAAGAGCGCGTTGTTGCAACATAAGTTAATGACTCAGGAAAAGGCCTTAGATATCATGATGAGGCTTCATAAGACCCCAATGAAAGATCCTAACTTGGGAGTTCAACATATCCACGTGCAGTTGAAAAACTTATGCCTTGAGATGCAGAGTCTGAAACAGGATAGGACAACTCAACTAAAAGTGCACTAAGAGGTGTGGTGTGTAAAATGCAAGGGTCAGTGTCATGACAAGGAACACTACCTGATTTTCTCAAATTACCTCGTGGGAGGAGGACCGATTCTATTAAGGCTAGAAGCGGAAGTAGGAGATAGCATGATGTCTGCTTTGGGGTGCGAAATTTGTCAAACAAGTGGAAATCATGCTACAGACAACTGCCATTTGTTACAGAAGTACATGCAGAATTCGTAAAAATTGTTCTATAATTTTTGTAGGTCGGTGGGACATGATGAGTGCACTTCTAGAAGCTATGAGTTAATGATGGATAGAACTCCCACCTACAGAGTTTAGGCCAAAACGCAGCCCCTAGACTAGAATGCAGGAGTGGCACAAATAGGATTTCAAGGGCACAGATGGGGCCAAGGTGGAGGAGGACTTGGAAGAGGTCACGTCCATCTGATATGCTACAATTGTGGAGGGCTAGGAAATTATGCCCGTGATTGTATACACCCATCACATCCATCGTGTCTGTATTATACCTTGTTTGATCATGAGATAGAAGATTGTCCTACATTGATAGCTAGGATACACGATAAGGGAGCACTACCACCTCCCCCAACTCAGAACTTGTAGATGATGAGGTATGAGTCACACAAGGAAGATCCAAATGTGAACATTGTGCCCTGAAGTGGAATTATGATGGGAGATGACAAAGGAAAACAACCCAAAGATAGTACTTTGGTTCGCAAAGCTCCGGTGAAAGAAGCGGAGTCTGATTTAGAGTGTGCTCAGGAAACCTTTACGGAAGCTAAGAAGAGCTTCACTGATGCCTCCACTTCAAGAAGAAAAGATAGACCGAAGCTGGAGATGGACCCATCTATGCTTATGACATTCCTGGAAACATGCATGAAATTACTATGTGACAGTAAGGCTATAAAAGGACTATGGGAACTCATTAATAGATGCGCTAGGACCATGCCAGGAGAGCCATGCATAGTCTGGAATATTGGAAATCAGAAGACAAGGATAGGAAGAGAAATGAGGCTAAACACATAGATTAGAGAATATGAGATGGACCAAGTAATTTTGGATTTAGGATCAGATGTGAATGTTCGCTGAAGAAGACATGGGAGTGCATGGGAAGACCTATGCTACAATGGTCCCCTATTTAGCTGCAAATGGCGAACCAACAGAAGAGAATACCCATGGAGCGATTTCAGGGAATTACTGTGGATATTGAAGGAGCGAGTGCACTAGTAGACTTTGAAGTAATATAGATTGTTGATGATAACAATCCCTACCCCACGCTCTTAGGAATTGATTGGGCTACTGACATTAATGGGGTGATTAATCTGAAGAAGTGCAAGATGATTTTTGAGAAGTCCCTATGTGTAGTTATACCCCTGGACCCTGCTGAAGGATCATGCTATATAGATCCAGTGCACAACTATGAAAGTGATGATGATTTGGACTGTATCTACAAGATAATCGTGCAAGAGTAAGATTGGGTAATTCCCATTATGGATGGGCGTATTTCATGGGAGTGCGAGAGCTCCTGTACTTCAGATTTCGATGAGGAGATAGAGCAATGGCAGAACTGGTTACACAAGGTAACCATGCTGAACTGTAATATAATGATAAGATCACTGCGATGCATATTGACAGAAGTGAGAGATCTACCTACCTATGATGGGTTAAGTGATATAGATACTTTATTAGATAAGTTTCAAAGGGAGGTGCCGGAAAAACAACATTTCCAGGCCTTGAACTCGGTAGTGCACACTATGCCTGCAAAGTGGTGGGGTACGCACAAAGGGAGCTTTGATGACTGGCGCGAATGTAGGAGGCTGATGCACACACGATTTGGAAAGCCTAGAGTGCGAATGTCAAATAAGCTAAATGGGTAGGATGATCCACACACGCATCTGGCGAGGTGGATGCAGGCATATGGAAAACAACCTACGTGGATGTGCATGAACTCCATGCCGAGAGGTATGGTCAATAAGTGTGTGTTGGGGGGACAGATGTGTAGTTGGCTCTTAAGGTTGGATTGTTGGCTTATTGGGGCCTGACCTAGGTTCGAAAGAGTTATTAGCCAAACAAATCCCATGCTACTAGCCCTTTCGGCAATAGTCCGCCGAGCGCGGACTAAAGACTCACTTGAGGTAGCAGGGGAGGGTTCTGGAACCAGTTTTCTGCACCCATGGGATGTTTAGATGTGTTCTAGAAGGTTCAAGAACTAATTTGTGGCCTCGTGCCACTCTGCTTCCATGTACAACCGGAACAAGGAACTTCCTTAATACTTATTATTAATGAGTTTGTTATAGATTAGATCTACTTCTTACAGTCTTTAAGAAAACATGTAATAGAGATAACTAGTGCACGCACCCAAAAATGTTATAGATTTTCATACACTCAGAACATAAGCAAAAGCGCAAAGATCAAAACAAATATACAAACTAGAAATTAACCAGATCCACAATATTTCAGAATCAACACAGTATTTCAGAACCAACTTATCTTTATTAATATTCTTGATTCAATACAATCCACTTCCTTGCTGTCATGCGGAAATAGTTATTTTTGCGGACAAACCTAACCTCCCTAGGAGTCTAAGACTCTCTAGTGACAAACAAACCAAACAAGAGCAATCCTTCTCTAAACACACGTTATTCTATGAGAGACCAAGTGTTTTCGATCTTACCTTAGGTCCAACGCTTGTTGTAGCAGTCCAGCCTTACTGATCCAGATGAGCTCTTCCTTCACTTTAAGACCTGCATACACTAACAAAGCAAACGATTACATAACACCTGAATATTCATCATAAAACAAAGCATATTCATCACATAGACCAAGGAGTACATGAAATAATTCATTAACAACAAATCATTGAGAAGAATGGACTTATTGTATTAAGGAAACAAAAAAGGAACCATTACAACCTGAGCCTTGGTGTTGTGCAAGCTCCTCCCAGGGTCCAACAAGAGATTTCCTCTACTTTGACAAGCTCACCCACTCGCAATATGGCAACAAGGAAGGATAGTGATCTCTCCTCACAAGTCAACAATGGAAGTCCTAATTCCAGCAGCATTTACCCTTTAGAATGTTCAGCTTTCAACCTCCCCTCCTTTGGCCCAATGCCTGTATTTATAGTATTCTAGAGGAGTTTATTCAGTTCCAACATCAATGGGATACTCCCTCTTTTGGATGGGGTAGCTCCTCTCTTGATGGGATAAGCTCCTCTATCATAGGGATGCATGAACCATCTGGAGGCACTCAATACACGTCAAAAACTCTTCTAGAAGGCTCCAGAAGTGACCACAAGTAACTTTTTAAAGATGAAACTCACGCCTTTTGACCTTTACAGGGGTATGCACCCAACCTTTAGCTTACAGAGTGTACAAGTACGTAGGTACATTGTATTTGGAGTGCGTACACGCAGGCAAGGTAGAGAGAGCCTGCGTACCCAGAGATAAACATGCTTTTAAGTGACTTTCTCTTTTTTGAAGTTTTGACATGAAGAGCAGAGGTATGGGGCTTGACAAAGAGGACAATATGGCTATTGATGGGGCCATATAACTGCAGATAGTCAAGGTGACAAAATTCAGTGTAACAGATTGCCCGCTAAAGTACGAAGCCTGTAATAGATAAGGGTGTTAAGTCATATAAGAAGGGTGAAGTGCTTTATCATTTCGAGGATCATCTTGTGGATAGCCCGGTTGGAACCTGCAATTTTCAACACAAAATACATGTAAAATATCATATCATACTGAGGTAGGCATTCCCATACTCAGATCAAAAACTTTAACTATTGGACTAACTATTCTGGTACAAGAATGATTTCATAATACATCATAATCATAGACTCTCGTAGACACAGTATGGACGCAGCCATCTGTTTATGATTGGTCTACAACATAATGAATACAAAACTCCTCGCAGCCTAGATGGTGGAAACTAGATCCAGGGTCTTCATTTTTGTTCCCCGAATTGGTACGATTCTAGCCATGTGAATGAATGAGTCGATGTCGAACATGGTAGAAACCACTTGATTACCAGTCAATGATGTAAACTGTTAACAAGCGTGAGAGAGACCACCAGTAATGTCAATGGTTCTCAAAGTACCCAGCACAATCCATGAGATGTGAATGAATGAGTCGATGTCGAAAATTTCATGGAATCCTTCGATCGCAAGTCAATGATGAAAACTGACGTCGAAGGCGAGAAACCTGCCATTGATGCATGCAGACTCCAAGGTACTGACGATTTCTAAGTCAACTCTCTAGATGATGTGCTGATGTCGATAGAAAGCGACCCGTCGCAGGCAAGCCCACAACACGAAACCATAGTTCAAGTTGAAGAAATGTTGCTGCAAGGACTGACTCAATGATGACATGATGAATGATAGGTATTTTGCGGTTGAATGTTTTGTTTCGGACCTCTTGAACACATAACGACACAACAGATGGTTTGGTGATAAATGACTCAAAGTCGACTCCCATAACCCGGCTAAAAATGTCAAGTGATTTTGGTCAACTGTGAGGTAAAGGATTTCCCAACCCAGGTGAATGAATAAGTGTCGTGTTCAAGAGTGGTAGTAGGGCTTTCTTGAGACAAAAAGATATCAAATAGGCTCATTCTTCTCATTTTTCCCCCACCATTTCTGGCGAGTACCTCTTTATTTTTTACAGGCTTGAGGAGGATAACATATGCTTGTTTGTAAGCTCATCATTTGGATGAGTCCAACTTAGTTTTTGATTCGGACCCTAAGAAGGAGTGGTCCATTCCTGTTTGTAATAGAACAGGTCCTTTACTGTGAAATTTTAACGAGTCCAGTATAGGAGAAACTCGGCGTTTTTCATATTTGGAGATTCTGAAAAACTTAGAAGACTCCAGAATGGACTTTTTCGTAAATTTGTGTCTCCTAAGCCCGAAAAAGTATAAAATAATACCTAGGAGAACCGCTTGATCTTGCGACCAAGGTTTCATAGTTAGTGTCTTTGACCTGAAAAGTAAAAAGCGATCAAGGACACGTCGTTTTATTTCCAATATCGAATTTGAAACGACAAAAATCCAGCAATCTTTTCCTGTTTTTAC
>APFE031645813.1:92255-162455 GCA_000404065.3 Pinus taeda | reverse complement strand
CAGCATCTACCCTTTGGAATGTTCAGCTTTCAACCTCCCCTCCTCTCGCCCAAGGCCTGTATTTATAGTGTTCTAGAGGAAGTTATTCAGTTCCCACATCAATGGGATACTCCCTCTTTTGGATGGGGTAGCTCCTCTCTTGATGGGATAAGTTCCTCTATCATAGGGATGCATGAACCATCTGGAGGCGCTCAATACACGTCAAACACTCTTCTAGAAGGCTCTAGAAGTGACCACAAGTAACTTTTTAAAGATGAAACTCACGCCTTTTGACCTTTCCAGGGGTACACACCCATCCTTTGGCTTACAGAGCGTAAAAGTACCCAGGTACAGTGTGTTTGGGATGCGTACACGCAGGCAAGGTAGAGAGAACCTGCGTACCCAGAGATAAACATGATTTTTAATGAATTTCTCTCTTTTTTGAAGTTTGACATGGAGAGCAGACGTATAAGGCTTGACAAGGAGGATAATATGACTATTGATGGAGCCATATTAACTGCAGATAGTCATGGTGACAAATTTCAGTGTAACAGGTGGTCTTTGGAGCTCAGAGTTGGGGGTGAAGATCCCGAGGAAGGGTTATTTAATGCCATAGACAACCCCCTATGAATCCTCACCTCAGACTTGGTTGTCGTATAGCCCATGATTGCTCGATTTTGCTCCAATATGTGTCAAAAAACTTGAAATAAGCACGTGTTAGCCACCTAGGAAAAGTGACTTCCCTTATTCATACAAATGACATAAACATACTGAAAATAATGCATAAGCTATGGAAAATGAAGGATTTCAACAAGGACTTAACAAGGATAATTAGGCCAAATGAGCCCAACAAGTTACCACTTTTGGGGCTCATCATCACCCCCCTGCTAAAAGGGTTGCTCATCCTCTGAGCAACTAGTCCAGCTCCTCGTCTTTCATTACTTTAATTGCCACTCTCACATCCCAGGCTTCTGAAGTAGTGTCCTCCCCATTATCATGGAATCCAGCCTTCCTCTCCACCTCCTCCCACTACTTATGCTCCTCCTCTTCTATGCCTCCCTCTAACAATCCCAAAAGAAAGGGTGGACTTAGCTTGAGTCCTATCCAATTGGCTTGGAGGTTCTGCATAGACTTCTTGTAGAGAGGTACCCATGCAAAATCCCCCCTCATCTGAGTTGGAGTATGATATTCTCGGATTTTAAGGCTGTGGGACAATGTGTTCCACCTAAGGGTGCAAGCATGAACACAATTTTCCCCTAGTAATCTCTCCATATCGTCGAAGGGTGCTATGGCCTGGGCCTGACGATCCATGTACTCTAATAAAACCTAAGAGTTGGTTGCTAGGTGCTGGTGAGCGGATATCAATGCTGTGGGGTCCCCTCGCTCTGCTCTAATCAACAGTGGTTCATGTAACTCTCGATCCATGACATTCCTGACCTCATCTGCTCTCTTCTCTTCGTGGTTTAACCATGAGGTCATTGCCATCAGCTGCATGTCCCCTACTGCTGGTTTGGGGTCCCACGAAGTGATGTTTGGAAGGGCCAAATTATGGAGATAAAACTCTGAAAGCTTGGCCTTATCTTCCCATGAACCGGTGTTACATAAATCTATGAATTGTTGGGGGTTTTGGATGTGGGAGATACCCCTTTGTGCCAACGTGTCGATTTGGAACTGCAGCCACTGGTCCCTTAGGTAGAGGCCATAGGATTTGGCCGGCTGCCTACATTACAGTGCTTCCATTGCCCAACTGGCCATGCAGGCCAGTTGTGCCTCCTTTTCTTGCACCTGCTGCTTCAGGGATTGTATCTCCATATCTGCCTGCAGTCTCCTTTCTTGTAGCTGCTGGTTAAATTCCTTGAGATTAGCTTGCATCTCTTCTTTTCCTTGAGGTTCTGCTGAGGGATCCTTGGCTGGAGTGTCCTCTTCTTTCCTCTGTCCTTGCAGCTGGAGTTGTTGTCTAAGCAGCTCATTCTCTTCTCTTAACATGGCTTGTTGGGAGCTTTCCACATGCCTTCCTCTTGCCAACTCCCTTCGTGCTTCTTTGAGCCTTTCCTCTAGAGGTCCTATGTCTGCTACCCCCTTAGATTTAGCGATCCTCATCCACGTGTGGGTTTGTACCCGTTCTTCCTCTAGTGCTAGAAACAGTGGCATTGTGAACTTTTGGGGAATAATTCTGCCGGCCTCCAAAAAGTTATAATAAGATCCCAAGTTGGGCTGGGGGCTTGGTTACATGATAACATCAGCTTTCTCCTCCTTCTGTGGTGAATTTGCTGCTCCCTCCATGAGGATGTTTTTGGGCTCCCTCGCTCATAAGTAATGGATGCCTTGGAGGGGGCTTTATCCTTTGGTGTGGTAGGGGTATCCACGATGGTGATCGGTTCTTTTGATGGAGGCTGGGGTCTGCCAGTCTTAATCCTTACACTCCTTCTCGCTTTGAAATATAAAGGAGTCTCCCTCTTACGTTTTTCTTTTGGCTTGGGAGAGGTACTTAGGGTGGCCAGCACAGCTGCTGCCTCCCTAGCTAGGATTTCAGCCGACTTCTCCTTCTGTTGTCCTTCTTTTGGACTTCCTGTAGAAAGTCCTGTAGTGGTTTCTTTCGGGCTTCCTGTAGAAGCCGTTTTCAACTTCCCTATAGAAATACTCTGCTGCTTTCCTGTAGAACCCAGGGGCACTGTTTTAGCCTGCTTGGCCGAGGGGACTTTTTCTTTTATCTTGGCTGAGGTTGCCTTAGGGGTTCCCTTACTGTCTTGGACTTTCTTAGTCCGTTCTGCCCTATTCTGTAGTCTTTTCTCCCTGGGCGTTGGTGCAATTCTATTATCCCCTATTTTGGCAGCTTGCCCCATTGCTAGTGTTTCTTTTTGTTCTTTCTTTAGTGTTTTGCCAGGGGTTTCTTGTTTTTTAACTTTCTTCTCTGCCTGAGTAGGCTCCTTCTCCTCACTGCTAGAAGAAGTGAGCTCCTCGGCTAAGACTCAGATGTCATCGTCCTTCGACATATTCCGGAAAATTTCCCAGGAGAGAGGGACAGTGAAAGTGTGGAGTGCATCTTCCATGAGGAGCTTAATAAGCCCATGATGAGCTAGCTGGTCTGGTGTCCCCTCTCTGAGTTTGGTGGCACACTCAGTCATAGACTGCAGGAGGAAATAAGGAATGCTCAATTTTTTCTCTAAGGGTAGGTCCATGTGGTGTCTGAGTTCTATGAGCAGTCGAAAATGATAACCATATACGATTCTAAATCACCCCTCACACGTAATATACTTCATATTTGGAGGCTGAATTCACTCCAGAATGGTTGTAGGCTATTCCTCCAAACTCCGTTCTTATCTTCTGAGAATTGTTCTTCTAGAAAGAAGAATTCTTTTTTAGCCTTCTGACCCAGCTTCCTCTCCTCCTTATCCCAAGGCACCCCCATTGGAAGATCAATTACCCTGTTGATGAGCTGTGGGGTGAGTCTGAGGGTCAGTCCTCTGAAGTTGACAACCGCAAATGTCGTTGACTTCGGCTTTAGGGACCGAAGGAATTCTTCCGCAATTTCATCATCGTGACCTTGGAGCTTGTCACAAAATGACATCTAGTGTGCATGGGAAAACAAGTCCACCACCTCAGGGGTTTCCCGTAATTTCTTGGAGTCCGAAGGTTCTTTTCGAATGAACTCTCCCGGCATGGTAAAACTCTGTGTTTGCTCGCGTTTTCATGCAGACTGGGAATTCTCGGTGGATTTCCTCATCAGAGCGTAAAAAAGATATCTTTGGTCAATTACCCTGTGCTGAACTTGCCTGCTCACATATACAGAAGGAGAACTTCGGGACTTTTCACACAGAGTGCAGAGCTACATCTCCATTATACACACGGTCGCATAAAATTTACAATTTTAACAGTGTTTCGACAGTGTATCACTTTCTACAGGAGGGATTTTTCATTCACACGTGGAGGAAATCTTGCATGCAGATCACTAAGACAATTTCGGCAACGACATATATAAAAAACTTCAGATAGAATTGCATTCACATTTCTCTACCCCCCCTCACTATGTCGAATTCACCACCTTTGGATTTTTTTTTTACATGGGGAGGTTGAATTCTGCCTACCTCACTAAAATTCGCCACCCTCGACGTGAATAGTCTGCGCTGCTTCGGATGTCGTGTTTCCTGTAGCGCAGCTTCCTGTAGAAATTGTTCTCGGCTTCTGGAGGAGGTTACGGTAGTGTAGGACCAGTTTGAGTGGTAGCAGGACGTTTGAATAGGTCGAAAACTTGGGCTAACCACTTGTAGAGGAGGAGGAAGCGCATTCGGCTGTAAAATGGTTGTGATCATAAATGACTGCAGTGCATCATAAGTATCAACCAGCCGATTTCAAATTGCTAGGAATTCATGGCGTGGGGGTGAGCTGTCCCCGCTGATCGGTTGGCCGACGTCATTGCAATCATTCCCCAACGTGCCCCTGACCGCCGAATTCTTTCCTCTGCATTTACCACCTCCATCTTGTCATACCTCCGCTTCTCCCTGATTGGATGCTTCCCACGTGCCAATTATCCAACCTTTCTGCATAACCAATCCAATTCGGATCCTACGAGGCCACTTGACTGGCTATGGTGGCCAGTTGAATGGAAACCAGCCTTGTTCAATCCATCCATTCTCACAGTCATGCATATTCAGAGTATAGCTTATGTAATTTGAAGAAATAAGGTTAGGCACTTACCTGTGCGCCTGTGGACGTGGGTTTTTTCCGGCTTCAGGACGAGGGATGCTGGATTTGCATGTTGCTGCATCGTGCTCAAGTGCTGGAGCTCCTCTTCATTGGCTTATACTGGCTGTGAGTCTTGGAGACCTGTTTCTCTGGTGGTGAATACAGAATGCATCGGTTTTGCGAGCTGCTGGTGTCTTCATAGTAGGTACTCCAGCTGGATCAGCTGCTACAGGATTCCTGTAGGACATCCTGTAGCCGTTTCTCCTCCTGGGGTGCATGCTGACATAATTCGAGCCACGTTTCATAGGTGAAGGGTCTTGAGGTCGCCTAGACAGGTAAGTGCTCAAGCCTCAGAAGACCTTATTTTTGAGATTGAAAAAAAACAACTTTTCTTATTTGAAAAACAGAGTTCTGGTTGCATGTGCAGGTATGCTTGCTCAGATTAGAGTGATGGTGGTGAAAGGAGGTGAAACGAGTGGAGGCTGGAAGAAAAGGGTGGTTGCATTCCTCCTCAGCTGACTTCAAGCTCCAAATCCTTCCTTGAAATCGATTCTGGCCCGTCCAAAAGCTCTACAGGATGATTCTTGTATAAATACAGAACTTCCTGTAGAAAGCCCTGTAGCTTCCTGTAGAAGGCTGAACCATGACCCGATTGTGTCCAAACTTTGGAAAAAATGAGTGTTCATGGCGGCTGTGCATGTGAGGCTGTCTGGTAGCTTGATAGCGACCCCTGTCCTTGAGTTGGGAGTCCTCCTTTGGTGCGTTGTGTTCCTGCAACCTACAACACTTTCAGAGATTAGCTTGTTTTTTTTCTTTTTCTTATTTCTTTTTTCTCTTTGTTTCTCTTTTTTTCCTTTTTTTTTTTGAGAGACAGTAGGGGCGCCTCAGTGAGGTTTTCACCCCTACCATCTGCCTTGGGTGCCTTGAAAAGGTTTTCACCCAAGGATCTTTTTATTCCCATTCTTTTTCAGAGAGACAGCAGAAGCGCCTCAATGAGGTTTTCACTCCTACCATCTGCCTTGGGCGCCTCAGAAAGGTTTTCACCCAAGGATCTTTTTTATTGCATTTTTTTATTTTTTTTATTTTTTGAATATATAATGATGCTCAGGGTGTGCCCAAAACAGAGGCAGAACCCTTCTCTATGACCAACACTGATTTTTCCACAGTTTTGACGAACTCTTGCCTCGAAAGAGGTTTCCTGTAGATATTTAGTCGATGCCCATTGACGAGCATGGGGATGGCTTCTTCATCAATAGTTCGGATAAGGATGGAACCATTGTAATTAAACTTTTCCACTGCATATGGTCCTAGCCACCTCGTTCTCAGCTTTCCTTTGAAATCCTTATGTCTAGAATCATACAACAACGCCCAATCTCCCGACTGGAATTGTTTGTCATTGAGGTGTCGGTCATGCCATACCTTCCTCTGAAGTTGAGTCACTTTTGAGTGGAGGAGGGCTTGCATTCGAAGTTCATCTAACCCATTCAACTGCATTAACCTTTCTTGTTGAGCATGGCTGAGATCTAGGTCCAGCTAAGCTGCCATCCTCAATGTGTTGTATTCAAACTCGATTCACAGCAAAGCTCTCTTCCATAGACTAGCTCATAGGGTGTGAAACTGGTTGTGGTCTTCCAAGTGGTATTATAGGCCCAAGTGGCCTCAACCAGTCGATCTGCCCAGTCCCTTCTGCTACTTCTCACCACCTTAGTCAAGATACCCTCTAATGCTCTGTTGGTGACTTCCACTTGACCATTCGCTTGAGGTTGATATGGGGTGGAAGTCCTATGCTTGATTTTGTGATGAGCAAGAAATTCTTCAATCAAATTGGAGGTGAAATGGCTTCCTTGATCGGTGACTAACTCTCTTGGGTAGCCAAATTTGTAGAAAATGTTTTCTCTCAAAAACTCGGCCACCTTTTCTTCTGTTGATGCCTTGGTTGCCTTGGTTTCTACCCACTTTGTCAGATAATATGTGCACACAATGATGTAAGACTTTTGCCTTGAAGGAGGGTTGATAGGACCCACAAAATCCATACCCCACTTCTGAAATGGCTCAAGAGTCACCTAAGGTTGGAGAGGCATTTCGTCCCTTGGGGTTGGTTTCCCCATCCTTTGGCATCGGTCACATTGGCTGATATATCTTCTGACATCTTGATGAAGAGTGGGCCAATAGTAGCCTGCCTGTAGAATTTTGAAGGCAGTCCTCTTGGCTGCAAGATGTCCTCCACAAGGCCCATCATGACAAGTTAGGAGGATTTCAAAGACTTCCTCCTCCCTTACACAATGCCTTAAGATCTGATCAGGGCCAAGTTTGAACAAGTTGCTCCCAATCCAAGTGAATGAGGCAATTTTCCTCACGATTCTGCTCTTCTCCTTCGAGGACAAATGCGGAGGGAACTTTGCGGAGACCAGATAGTTGGCTATATCAGCAAACCACGAGGAGAGTATTGAGATAGCAAACAGATGCTCATCTGGCATCTGGTCATCCACTGTTTCTTCTTCACCTGTAGTCAAATTCACTCTAGACAAAACGTCAACAACAACATTGTCTTTACCTGGTTTGTCAACGATGGTCACATCAAACTACCGCAACAAAAGTAACCATCTAATAATACGGGCATTCACATCAGGCTTATTCATTAAATATCTAATTGTAGCATGGTCAGTATGCACAAATGTTTGATAGCCAGTGATATAGTGTCGGAACTTGTTTAGGGAATGGACCACAACCAGGAACTCTTTCTCAGTTACCATATAATTCATTTCCGCCTTGGATAAGTTTTTGCTGAAAAAGTATATAGCATATGGGCATTTTTCTTCAACTTGTCCTAACGCTGCCCCTATGGCTTTGTTCGAGGCATCAGTGTGGATGTGGAAAGGTAGGGCCCAGTTTGGGCCTCTCAGAATTGGAGCAGACACCAACTTATCCTTCAATTAATTCAGAGCCTTTTGGCAGTCATCTGACCATTTAAATTCAACATATTTTGCTAAGAGGCCAAACAATGGCGAGGCTAGCTTACTAAAGTCTTTAATGAATCTTCGGTAATATCCCGCTAAGCCTAGGAAACTCCGAACATCTCTCACCTTCTGAGGAGGTGGGACCCTTTTGATGATAGCAACATTACTCGGATCCACCTGTTAGAGTCGGTCTAGTTATCCCTCCATCAGATATCAAAACTCTTTTTTGCATTTCATGTTTTAGGTGTCCCACCAGTTTTCATCAGTTGCATTTCGTTAGGCATGCCATAACTCTGATGGAGTGGTCTGTGTTATTCATCCCCCTCGTGCATATCACTGCTGGTTTAGGATGAGTCATAAAGCTTCACAAGTCAATTTTTTTTTTTTTGTTTTAAATCTTTAGGTCTAGGTCTAGGGTTTGAGTTAATTTAGTCCTGAAAAGTCTTAGAAGACCAGCAGGCCAGAGGGATCCTTTTGATAAATCATCACTTCAATAATTGTCACCATTGTACAGCTGAACAAGGACTTCTCTTCAAAACTTTGTTTTGAAGGCAAGTCGCCACCTCATTTTTGTAAAAATTGTCAAAATTTTCAGTTCTTTAATTGTTCAAGTGCAGTCCTGGTCTCCTTTGCTGAAGCATATCATAGTTATACCTGCAAAAAATTATCAGAGAAACTCATCATTTCAACCTGTTTTATGAAGGAAACCAAAATGGTCAGATCCTATTAATTTCGAAAAAGTGTCAATAACCAAACATAATAAAAATGGGTTTTCATTGAGCAAAAATCAAAATGGATGCTATATCAAGTGATTTCTCCTCATTTCCAGCAAATTAAACATTTTGAGAGCTAAGAGTATCATTGAAGGGTGATTTTGCAAGTTTGAGGCAACTTTGTGAGCAGTTGGTCAGTTCCAGAGGCGCATGACGCATCAGCATAGGCGCGCGGCGCACTCAGAGCGCGCGGTGCATCAGGCCATTTCTCTTGTGTAAATTAACACAGGCGCGACGCACTCAGAGCGCGCGGCGTGTTGGGTAAAGCGCGCGGCGCATAGGGTTTCTTTCTACAAATTCGCCAAGAAGCAGCTCAAATCACCTCTCCTCACACCTAAATTCTCAGGTAGGCTTACAATCATTACTTGGTATTGTTTTTGGATGGTGTATATGTGGTATATATGAAGAAATTAGCCTCTCTTTGTCAAGAAAAATCAAGTGAAAAGAAACCCTCCATGTGTATCAAATTGCTGTAATGGTTCAAGTCCAAAGTTTTCTGTAGGGTTTTAAAAAATTATTGTCGCCAAGGCTTCATTTTCCCTTGTTTCACATTTCCTATTTTCCCCAAATACTTTCCCAAATAAATCCCCACAACACCACACCTTCCTCTCTCAAACTCCCAATCATTCTCCTATAACCATATAATCCCTACCTTGTTTCAAAACCCTAAAACATTTCTATCCCCCTTGTCCCTTCCCTAATCTCCTCATTTTATTTCCATTGTTCCCATTTCCCTTGCTTCCCTTTTCCTAACAATTCCCATCATTTATGTGCCCTTGGTTACAGCATTTTGATAAAGAGATAAATAGTCAACAGTCAACTTTTGGCACACAGTTTCATATCAGCAAATATATATATTCCGGCCACCTTGTTTTTAGAGAACATGTCATACACCGAGTCTGAATATGAGCAGGATTATGATAGTAACTCTACAATGGGGGTCAATGTGCCTAATGTGCCACAAAGGTATCACAGGGGTGGCAAGAGTGGACAGCATGTTAGGGAGGAGCCTACCTATTTGGCTCAATTGCAAGCTTTCCCGCTTTCCATGGATTGTATTCGATGCCAAGCATGTTACCAATATTGTGAGATGATCTCACAAACTCAACATCATTGGGAACTAGTCCATCTATTTGTCCTTAACTTACAAGATGGTCATGTGAACCTTGCCGGAGTGAATTTCACTTTGTCACCCGACACTATTTCTCAGGCCACCAGAATACCAAATGTGGGGGAGGAATGGAGTAAACGGCAGATGCTAGACCGATATTATTATGAGCCATATGTCAAGCCCGCATATATCAGACACTTGAGCGTGACCTTTCCTTTCCGATACCTGAAAGATGAGTTTGCACCATTGATGAAACTCATCATTCGGTATTTCAGCTGTGAGGGTAGATTTTCACGTCTCTATGCATACCATGTAAGTTTGTTGATGCATTTTACACAGGTATGTATGATGAGCATTCCATTTTTCATGTGCCGAAACATAGAGAGGATGGTACCCTTAGTACAGAGGAAGACCCCGACACATCAGCACAGGAGCATATATCACTATGCATTGATCAAAATCATAGTGATGCATCAATTGGCACAGCAGGGTATTGCTTGGGAGGATTTCATCTCCTGTGATTTCTTTTCCACGCTATAGCATCCTCCAGAGATCATCCATGATGAGGGAGGGCCTTTACAATAGTTTGACATGCATGAGACCGAGCATGTTGATGCTCCAACATATGTGACATATCAGAAAGGCCCCAGGGCCTTATTTGCAGCTGCACGACGAGTACTATCTCCACCCGGGGTGGAAGGTGTCTCGTTGACATCATCACCAGAGCGAGTATTATCTCCACATCATGTGGAAGGGGTCTCACTTCCATCTACAACACAGGTACAGAGTCAGGACAGGGGCAAGAGACCCATGATTGATGAGGGTCGTTCAGGAGTTCAAGATACCGGTATCATTGATGTTGAGGCTAGTTCGCCCAGCTCAGAGCTTAAGGGGATTATCCGAGAACAAAGGGCCGAGAATGAGTCACTGCAAAAGAAATTGCAAATGGCTAAATGGGTGATCAACTACTTAGAGCAGCGCAACAAGAAGTTGGAGGATGAGCATGAACTTTATGAGCTGCGCAAGATTCGTGAAGACCAGGAATTGGCTCGTAGGAGACCCGGTGATTTGACACCTATTGATCGGGAATCGATGCTCATCTGGGTGAACACTCACTTGGAAAAGTTGTTGGCAAAATCAAACAGGGACAAGAACATGCTTCGCCACATGAAGACTCATTATTGGGCTCGCATGCATGTTTGCAAAGCGAGAATGAAGGTCCTCAAGAGGCATTTGAGTAAAGCGTTAAAACAAAAGAAAAGGCCTGATCCGCTTCGAGTTTTGGCCGAGGCTTCACTAGTTGAGCATGATACATGATGGAGGGTCTTCACTCCAATTTTGGGCACATTTGGAGAAATTTTTGTCATTTAAAAATTTTTGGCTTGCAAAACAGGTTTTTGGGTTCTATCCGTCGCGCTCAGCACGCGACCCACAAAATGGAGAGGTCCAAATCACAGGTGGCTTACATTTTTGGATTTTTCATGATGAAATACATATTCTCAACAATTTCCAAGGCATTTCATCAAGTTTTGGGTGATCAAAAGCTCAAAAAACATCATGAAAAGCACCTTTCTGCCACTTTTTGCATCAGCAGGTAGTACTTATGGGAGAATTCACTTTTGGGGGGTCCAATGGAGACCAAATTGAAAAATTATACTTGTGTTGGAAAGTAGAGATCTAGACCTTTCCAACAAGCCCACTTGAGCACAATTTGGATGACCGGAAGTTCCCCAAACATAGCTGCCAAGGCACGCGATGCACAGGGCTTAGGCGCGCGGTGCACAGGGCTTTTTGGCCAAATTTTCACTGCTCAGCTCAAAAATTCACCCAGTTTTGACTAGTTTTGATTTGTGATGGGATTTTTCACCCTCCTTGATGTAATTATTGGATTTTTATGTTGTTGTGACACTTATTTACCTATTCTATATGATTCATTCATAAAATAGCAAAAATGTAATGAATGAATTGGTTTCCTAGCTTATAGAGGCAAGTTGTTTTGACTGCCTAGATTGTAGTGCTTAGTTTAGAATTGGTTGAAACAGCTCCTAGAATGATGAGATTGACCCCTAGAGTCAAGGGAATGTGTTAGCTTGCCTATATTATGTATTTTCTTAGTCATTTTCGGGGTTGGACTCTTGGGATAGCTTGAGACTATATTGTACATATCTTATCAGCAATTTTGGCAAAGGAAAGACCAGAGTTTTGCAACACTATTTGGGATCCATGTGGCTTTATGTCTTGATGGTGTGTTTCTCTCAGTACTTGTAAGTTGTGTATGTGCATCATTATCTCTATTAAATCTTCTGTTATTAAAAAAATGAAGTGTTAAGGTAGAATCCATGAAATTGCTATGCTCTGCCTTTAAATTTGTTTAATCTTCTATGTTTTCTTTAGTTTAAGGAGAATCCTTGAGACCCCTTGCTCTCCTTAGCCTCTCATCGGTCTGATCTATCCATCCCATCTGCTTTAAGGCATCAAAACTATTGTCTATCTTGCCCCAAGTGGACCTCTGCAAAAGCTGTGCCTCATCCCTGCACCCAAAATTGCCTTTCCCTTGATTTCAACAGAATCATAAAAAATCAATCCTAAACTCTTTGTACTTCATACCTAGCCTAAAATCAGTCATCAATTCGGTCATCTCGAGCCATTTCGATTATATTTTTCCGATTGACCCGGAGAGAGCCCTCTCCTGTCCTCGTAGGGCTAGCTACGAGGCTGAGCATGGTTTGATGTGGCCTTGAGTCTTGCCTTATTTCAGCCTAAGGCAGATTTGAGTGCTAACATAGTGGCGACCATACTGGGGAAGAAATCTCAAATGGTTTGCTTTTTGATGAGTTTGTTTCACAAGTCTTAGACGGAGTCTGAAGTCACGCCAGGTAGCTTTCGAAACGCTCTTGCTATGCATAAGCGAAAGTAGATAAATGTTGCTTCAGTCGATCTCTGGTTAGCTTGCGAAACTTTGACTTGCAGATCACCCTGGTACCTTTGATCGTTTTAGACCTTTGGATGATTGAGTCTAATAAAGTATTGGCTGAATTACCTTCATTCTTTTGATCTCCTGATAAATACATTGGCTTCGAAAAGACATATAAGAGCTAATCCAGATCCGAATCCACCTCCTATTTATGAAAATCCAAATTTGATTCGAAAATTTCTCCGTCAAGAAAGCTCGGCGACTCCCTTGGTTAAATCTCATTCATGTCCTGCACTTTTTGAATACCTTGAAGAGCTTCCTTTCGACGCAAGGTTTGAATTGTCATTGTTCAAAACCAAGTCCGAAAACACTCTCGATTCTATTGTTCCAAATCTTGACTTTGCTGCAGCTCTTGAATTTGAAAGGCATAATAAATTAATTGACAATTTTATCTCGAGGCACCTTCAGACCACCATCCAAGCAGCCAATCTTTCTGAGTTTTTAGAAGCCATATCTGCAAACATTGGATCCTCCATCATGGCATCTACCTCAAGAGTTCCTACTGAATCACCTTTCGTTCCTACCATTCCTTTGCAGCCTATAATTACTTATTCCGAATCTACAGCTAATTCCCCTTCTTCATCTCACATTGCTTCTCCTCTGCATACATCGCCGCATACTCCCCATACAGTAGCAGCATCTACTTCGCCAACAACACCGAGAGTAAACCCACCTAGAGCAATGGCTACTCGCTTTGCACCTCTTGCTTTACCTCAGCAATTGCATGATATGCCCGCGGACTATCAGAGTAAAATTCCTTTATTTGATGGCACTCCTCAAAGTGTTTCCGCTCAGCAGCACATAGACAAAATGGCAACTTTTTATGATTTATATGAGATCGATGACGAGGATGTAACTATGCGATTGTTTGTACAAACATTCAGAGGAGAGGTTAGAAAATGGTTCAGAGGCTTGGGAGCCAGAAGTATACCTACCTTGGCTAAACTTTAGAAGCAGTTTCTTGATAGTTGGGAACTTAGAAAGGATTCACTTCAAATTAATGCCGAGTACAATAATATCAAACGCAATCCCGGTGAGCCTGTCCAAGACTACATTGTCAGGTTCAATACAGTTTATAATGCTATCCCTGATGACTTAAGACCATCTAGAAAATCAGCTCTTCTTAAATTCCCAGATGGCTTTGATCCGGAGATGGCTTATTCATTACGGGATAGAGATCCGCCTACTTTAGAAGATATGAAGAAGATTGTTGTCAATGTTGAGGCAAATCTGAACGACAAGAGAGCACGTTTGAAGGCAGAGAAAAGAGTGACTATAAAGGAAGAATCTACATCATCGGAACCACCTTAGCTTCGCGAGATGTTCAAAAGACTCAACCTTGACAAATTAGAACAGCAGATTCGTACTCCAAATTATCGTGGCCAACAACAACCTCAGTACAGAATCAAGCAGCGTGAACCAAGAGTACAAGAGCCGGCAGCTCAGTAACCAATCAAAACTCCTCTTTTGCAGAATTTTGTAACTCAAGATTCAGATGAAGATGTTGATGTAGCAGGGGACCAAAATCACTTCTTTACTCCTGATGATCTGCTCATTTATATCACCGAAGAAGATGAGTATGGAGAAATTTCAGGCGCCCAACAAGATGAAGATTTTATCTTAGCTAATGATGCAGATTTAGATGATTACCAAAGAGGATATTTGAATGCCTTGTCCACTCAACAGAAGTAGTATTCATTGAGGAACCAAGATGTGCCTATCAATCCCATTCAGAAAAGAAAAGAAGCTACAACATCAAATATGGATTCACCGACACCATCGAAGAAAGGAAAGGAGACAATTGATCCTGCAACTAGCAAGACATCAACAGCGGAAAAGACAAATCAGGCAGCTATAATAAAAGATAGGAGAGAGATTCTGGTCAAAGAAGTCGACAAATTTTCAGCCTTTAGTTTGGAAAATGAAATTTCCAAATTAAAAATATTTATTCTTTTGACTGAAATCATGAGAAACAGCAGCTACCGAGGTCAAGTTTCCAAAATTCTAAACTTTGATCCCATGCTTGACACGGTGAACATTGAAGATGATCAGCCCGAATTGATCTTTGGGCCAGCATTGGATGGCCAGTCCCCTGAGAGTGATGTTCCTCCCTTTTATATCAGTTTGAGATTACATGAATATGTCTTGCATAATGCCATGTTCGATTCGGGTGCTTCACACAATTTGATGCCAAAAGCAATCATGGAGAAGCTGGGGTTAGACATTACCAGAAAATATCATGATTTATATTCATTTGATTCTAGCCGTGTGAGATGTATCGGGCTCATCAAATATCTGGTTGTTAGCTTAGACCAAATCCCGACGAAAAATGTCTTGATGGATGTGGTTGTGGCAGACATTCCTCCACGTTTTGGTATGCTCCTTTCGAGATCTTGGGGAGCTAAGTTGAAGGGTACTTTACAGTTAGACTTCTCTTATGCCACAATTCCAGTCTTCGGTCAAATGAGAAAGCTATATCGCGAGCAAAAGATGAAATATATGATAACTAGTAAACAGAAGCCGATCAATCATCCTGTAAATTATGTACATACTAATTTGGAGTCATTTGTTTTATTTGCTGATAATTTTAATGATATAGATAGTCAGTTAGTTCAAGCAGAAGACATACCAAAGATCACTGAAAATTTCAGAGAAGTACTACAAAAAGAAAGAGGAGAAAAGAAAGCTATCATGGAGCAAACAACTGAAGAAAAGGGGCAACAAATAGAAAAATCAGAGGCAGTACAATTTCAACACTTGGAGGAGGATGAAGATGGTCTTTGAACCATGGATTTCGATGGCACGGTAGGTAGTGATGGTGCTAGTATTGGTGTGTGGATTCGAAGTCCTTTTTCCGCTCAAGACAAAGTCCCAAGCAAAGTGAGAGTGTGTTCCTATAAACTAGCATTTGATTGTTCCAATAATGAGGTGGAATATGAGGCTCTCATTGCTGGCCTAAAGATTATTAAGAAACTGAAAGCAAAGAAGATTGTGGTCTATGGTGATTCCGAGTTAGTGATAAAACAAGTTAAGGGTGAATTTCAGGCCAAACATCCTCGCATGAGGGCATATCGAAATGCAGTCTTAGATATTTTGAAGTTGTTTTCTGATTATACCTTGACATGTGTGCCTCACCTACAAAATGGTGTTGCTGATGGACTTGCTAAGGCAACAAGTAATTTAAAAATTCCAATGAATTCTAGCAACAAATTTGAGATTCATGTGAAGCATCATCCCACCGTTCCAGATAATCAACGATGTTGGCAAGTTTTTCAAGATGATGAAGAGATCAATGAGTTTCTGCAAAATAAGGGTAAGTTCAAAGATTCCTCAATAGATACCGAAAATGATGATGGTGATGATCATATTCAAGTAAATCAAATGGATGTGCTGCAACTTAAGGACAACATTATTCCTAAAGGATTGATTTGTTTAGAGGAGCTGTTTGACAAAGATGATGTGGCCCGAAAACTGACATTGAGACCAACTGAAAAGGGTGTTGAAGAGGTAAGCATTGGGACAGCTGAAAATCCCAAGATGGTTAAGTTATCAAGGTCATTATCTCCCAAGGTAAAAGCTGAATATATGAAATTGTTGTCTTTATTTTCTGATGTATTTGCATGGGATTACTCAGATCTTAAAACATATGACACAAACATCATTCAGCATACTATTCCTATTAAGCCAAATCAGAAGCCTTTTCGTCAAAAGTTGAGGAGAATCAATCCGAAACTCCTGCCATCAATTGAGAAAGAGGTAAATAGGTTGTATAAGTCAGGAATCATTGTGCCTATCCGATTTTCAGATTGGATATCAAACTTGGTGCCCGTAAGGAAGAAGACAGGTGAGATTCGTTTATGCATTGTCTTCAGAAATTTGAATAAGGTGTCTTTAAAGGAAAATTATCCGCTACCCAGAATGGATCATATATTGCAGCGAGTAGTTGGAGCATCAAGGATGTCACTACTTGATGGTTACTCAGGATACAATCAGATTTTAGTGCATGAGGATGACCGTGACAAGATAACGTTCACCACTCCATGGGGAACATTTCATTATGCAAAGATGCCTTTTGGTTTGAAAAATGCAGGAGCCACATTTCAGCGTGCAATGGACGTGGCTTTCGCCAATGAGAAAGATGTGTTTTTAGTTGTTTATCTTGATGACTTGACCGTATTTTCAAATTCATATGGGGAACATTTGTATCATTTGAAAATTATTTTCCTAAAGTGCAAAAAATATGGCATCTCGTTGAATCCGAAGAAGAGTCTTTTTGCCATGGATGAGGGCAAACTTCTTGGCCACATCATATCTAAAGACGGAATTTGTATTGACCCAGCACGTGTTGAAGCCATTCAGCAAATTGAACAGCCCCGGAACAAGAAAGAAATTCAGTCCTTCAATGGCAAACTGAATTTTCTGCATCGCTTTATTCCAAATCTAGCGGAGCATCTTAGAGAGATCACAAGCATGCTCAAGAAGGACAGTCAGGTAAAGTGGACAGAAGAGGCGGTCAAATCATTTAATTTAGTGAAGTTAGCTCTTTATTCGGCTCCTATTTTGATCAGTCATAACTACACTCAAGACTTTATTTTGTTTTCATTTGCTTTTGCGCACACTTTGGTAGCCGTACTAATGCAGAAGAGAGAAGGTGTTGAAAAGCCCATTGCTTTTTTCAGTCGGATTATTAGAGATGGAGCATTGAAATACAATATCATTGAGAAGAAAGCACTTGCGCTTGTAAAAGCCTTGAAAGATTTCCATGTCTACATATTGCATTCTCATATTCTAGCTTATGTTCCTAACGCAGCATTTAATGATATTTTAGTACAGGCAGATCCAGAAGGTAGAAGAGGTAAGTGGATTGCTGCGTTGTTAGAGTATGATGTTGAAATTAAACCCACCAAGCTGATCAAAGGTCAAGGACTCGCCAAGCTAATGGCTGAAACAAATATGCAAGTTTTAGAAATAAATTTGATTGCTGCCATGTCCGATGAAGATGAGGAGAACCCATCAGTTCAGGTATCTGAAATGTTTATTTCTTCTCCTTGGTACGCTAATATTTTATATGTACTTGAACATTTGCCTTCGCCTCCTGGAATGCCAAGAAACAAAAGTAGAACATTGAAATTGAAGGCTGCAAAATTTTGCATACTAGATTCAGCATTGTTTTGGAAAGACCCTGGTGGAATGTTATTAAATTTTTTGGTTGAAGAGGAAGCCAAAAGAGTCATGGAAGATTTTCATAGAGGGGACTACAGAGGTCATATTTTTTGGAAGACTATGGAAAACAAGATTCTAAGGGCAGGCTATTATTGGCCTTCATTATTTTCAGATGTATATAAGGCCGTTAAAAATTGTCATGAATGCCAGATTTTTCAAGGAAAACAGAAGCTCCAGCCCTTGCCTCTCAAACCAATTGAAGTCAGCGCACCTTTTCAGCAATGGGGATTGGATTTCATTGGTGAAATTCATCCGGCATCATCACGATAGCATCGATGGATATTGACGGCCACAAACTACTTCACAAAATGGATTGAAGCAATTCCTACTCGACAAGCTACGGATGTGGTAATTATTTCTTTTCTTGAGACCAATATTTTGTCACGTTTTGGATGTCCAAGTAAGCTAATCACGGATAATGCAGCAGCGCTTAAGTCAAAAAGGATGATTGAGTTTTGTTATAAGTACAATATTAGCTTGGGACATTCAACCACATACCACCCTCAAGGAAACGGATTGGCGGAGTCATCTAACAAGTCTTTGGTCACTGTCATTAAGAAATTGTTGGAAATCAACAAAAAAGGCTGGCACAAGAAGTTGATAAATGCATTATGGGCTGATAGGGTGAGTCAAAAAAAGTTTATTGGTATGTCTCCTTTCGAGCTGGTGTACGGAACAGACACGGTTTTTCCCACTTCACTTGCTGTCCTGGTAGTCAAATTGCTTCAAGAAGCGGGTAGTGAAGAAGATCCTATGCAGAGAAGAATAAATCAGATGATTCATTTGCAGCAGACACGGGAGGAGGTATTTCAAAACACTTTCAAGCTGCAGGAGCGCATCAAAAAGATTTATGACCGGAAAGCAAAGGCAGATACATTTCAGCTAGATGAGGTTGTTCTGAGGTGGGATGCTCGTCATGAAGACAAGGGAAAGCATGGAAAATTTGAAAATTTATGGAAGGGTCCTTACAAGATTGCAGCATATCACGGCCAAAACGCTTTCCTTCTCAAAGAGATGAACGGAGATGAATATCCTGGAGGGCCGATCAATGGTCGGCTGTTAAAGAGATACTACTTCTAAATATTTCCTGCTCACTCCATTATCATTGTACATATCATTTTACTTTTTTTCTATTGCACATGTACACTAACTTATCATCTTCAGTTTGGGGCCTGAGGTGAAGGCTATAATTCTGAAAATGAAAGTTAGTTAGTCTAAGTTTGTCAAGTCAGTTGTCAAAATCTTTAAATTCGAGTTTAGTTTTGTCAATGCAATTTTTGTTTTTCGGTCAAATTCTCAAGATTTTGTGTCTAAATAATGACTCCATCACCCAATGGATAAAGGCACTATCCAGCTCTTATAGAGATCTGCGGTTCTTGGCATCTCCAAGGAGCTACCATCCCCATTGGAGCCAATGTTAGAGTCAGTCTAGTTATCCCTCCATCAGAGATCAAAGCTCTTTTTTGCATTTCATATTTTAGGTGTCCCATCAGTTTTCACCAATTGCATTTTGTTAGGCATGCCATAACTCTGATGGAGTGGTCTATGTCATTCATTCCCCTCATGCATATCACTTCTGGTTTAGGATGAGTCATAAAGCTTCACAAATCATTTTTTAAATTTTTAGGTCTAGGTCTAGTGTTTGAGTTAATTTAGTCCTGAAAAGTCTTAGAAGACCAGCAGGCCAAAGGGATGCCTTTGATAAATCATCATTTCAATAATTGTCACCATTGTACAACTGAAGAAGGACTTCTCTTCAAAACTCTGTTTTGAAGGCAAGTCGCCACCTTATTTTTGTAAAAAATTGTCAAAATTTTCAGTTCTTCAAATGTTCAAGTGCAGCCCTGGTCTCCTTTGCTGAAGCATATCAGAGTTATACCTACAAAAAATTATCAGAGAAACTCATCATTTCAACCTATTTTATGAAGGAAACCAAAAAGGTCAGAGCCAATTAATTTTGAAAAGGTGTCAACAACCAAACATAAGAAAAAATGGGTTTACATTGAGCAAAAATCAAAATGGATGCTATATCATGTGAATTCTCCTCATTTCCAACCCATTACACATTTTGAGAACTAAGAGTATCATTGGAGGGTGATTTTGCAAGTGTGAGGCAAGTTTGTGCGTCGTTGGTCAATTCCAGAGGCACGCGGCGCATCAACATAGGCGCGCGGTGCACTCAGAGCGCGCGGCGCATCAAGCCATTTTTTCCTGTGCAATTTAACACAGGCGCGACACACTCAGAGCGCGCGTCACATAGGGTTTGGGACTATAAATTCACCAAGAAGCCGCTCAAATCACCTCCCTTCACGCCCAAATTCTCCGCATTTTCATAAAGAAACAAAAAGTCAACAGTCAACTTTTGGCACAGTTTTATATCAGCAAATATATATATTCCGGCCACCTTGTTTTTAGAGAACATGTCAGACATCGAGTCCGAATATGAGCAGGAATATGAAAGTGACTTTACACCGGAGGTCAATGTGCCTAATGTGCCACAAATATATCAGAGGGGTGGCAAGAGTGGACAGCATGTTAGGGAGGAGCCTACCTCTTTGGCTCAATTGCAAGCTTGCCCGCTTGCCATGGATTGTTTTCGACACCAAGCATGTTACCAATATTGTGAGATGATGTCACAAACCCAGCATCATCAGGAAATGGTCTGTCTATTTGTCCTTAACTTACAGGATGGTCATGTGAACCTTGCCGGAGTGGATTTCACTTTGTCACCCGACACTATTTCTCAGGCCACCAGAATACCAAATGTGGGGGAGGAATGGAGTAAACGCCAGATGCTGGACCGATATTATTATGAACCATATGTCAAGCCCGCATATATCAGACATTTGAGCGCATCTTTTCCTTTCAGATACCTAAAAGATGAGTTTGCACCATTGATAAAACTCATCATTCGGTATTTCAACTGTGAGGGCAGATTTTCATGTCTCTATGCGTATCATGTACGTTTGTTGATGCATTTCACACAGGTACGTATGATGAGCATTCCGTTTTTCATGTGTCGAAACATAGAGAGGATGGTACCCTTCATACAGAGGAAGCCCCCGACACATTAGCACAGGAGTATATATCACTATGTATTGATCAAAATCATAGTGATGCATCAGTTGGCATAGCAAGGTATTGCTTGGGAGGATTTCATCTCCCGTGATTTCTTTTCAGCGCTACAACCTCCTCCAGAGATCGTCCATGTTGAGGGAGGGCCTTCACAGCAGTTCGACATTCATGAGACCGAGCATGTTGATGCTCCAGCATATGTGACATATCAGAAACGCCCCAGGGCCTTATTTGCAGCTGCACGACGAGTATTATCTCCACGTCAGGTGGAAGGGGTCTCATTGACTTCATCACCAGAGCGAGTATTATCTCCACATCATGTGGAAGGGGTCTCGCTTCCATCTACAGCATAGGTACAGAGGCAGGACAGGGGCAAGAGACCCATGGTTGATGAGGGTCCTTCAAGAGTTCAGGATACCGGTATCATTGATGTTGAGGCTAGTTTGCCCAGCTCAGAGATTAAGGAGATTATCCGAGAACAAAGGGCCGAGAATGAGTCGTTGCAAAAGAAATTTCAGATGGCTAAATGGGTGATCAACTACTTAGAGCAGCGCAACAAGCAGTTGGAGGATGAGCATGAACTTTATGAGCTGCGCAAGATTCGTGAAGACCGGGAATTGGCTCGCAGGAGACCCAGTGATTTGACACCTATTGATTGGGAATCGATGCTCATCTGGGTGAACACTCACTTGGAAAAGCTGTTAGCAAAAGAAAACAGGGACAAGGACATGCTTCACCACATGAAAACTCATTATTGGGCTCGCATGCATGTTTGCAAACCGAGAATGAAGGTCCTCAAGAGGCGTTTGAGCAAAGCACTAAAACAAAAGAAAATGCCTGATCCGCTTCGCGTTTTGGCCGAGGCTTCACTAGTTGAGCATGATACATGATGGAGGGTCTTCACTCCAATTTTGGGCACATTTGGAGAAAATTTGTTCATTTAAAATTTTTTGGCTTGCAAAACAGGTTTTTGGGTTCTATGCGTCGCGCTCAGCACGCGACCCACAAAATGGAGAGGTCCAAATCATAGGTGGCTTACATTTTTGGATTTTTCATGATGAAATACATATCCTCAGCAATTCCCAAGGCATTTCATCAAGTTTTGGGTGATCAAAAGCTCAAAAAGCATCATGAAAATCACCTTTCTGCCACTTTTTTCATTAGCAGGTAGTACTTCTGGGAGAATTCACTTTTGGAGGGTCAAATGGAGACCAAATTGAAACATTCCACTTGTGTTGGAAAGTAGACATCCAGGCCTTTCCAACAAGCCCACTTGAGCTCAATTTGGATGACCAGAAGTGCCCCAAAAGTAGCTGCAAAGGCGCGCAGCGCACAGGGCTCAGGGGTGTGACGCACAGGGCTTTTTGGCCAAATTTTCACTGTTCAGCTCAAAAATTCGCCCAATTTTGACTAGTTTTGATTTGTGATGGGATTTTTCACCCTACTTGATGTAATTATTGGATTTTTATGTTGTTGTGACACTTATTTACCTATTCTAGATGATTCATTCATAAAATAGCAAAAATGTAATGAATGAATTGGTTTCCTAGCTTATAGAGGCAAGTTGTTTTGACTGCCTAGATTGTAGTGCTTAGTTTAGAATTGGTTGAAACAACTCCTAGAATGATGAACTCGACCCCTAGAGGCAAGGGAATGTGTTAACTTGTCTATATTATGTATTTTCTTAGTCATTTTCGGGGTTGGACTCTTGGGATAGCTTGAGACTATATTGTACATATCTTATCAGCAATTTTGGCAAAGGAAAGACCAGAGTTTTGCAGTACTATTTGGGATCCATGTGGCTTTATGTATTGATGGTGTGTTTCTCTCAGTACTTGTAAGTTGTGTATGTGCATCATTATCTCTATTAAATCTTCTGTTATTAAACAAATGAAGTGTTAAGGTAGAATCCATGAAATTGCTATGCTCTGCCTTTAAATTTGTTTAATCTTCTATGTTTTCTTCAATTTAAGGAGAATCCTTGAGACCCCTTGCTCTCCTTAGCCTCTCACTGGTCTGATCTATCCATCCCACCTGCTTTAAGGCATCAAAAATATTGCCTATCTTTCCCCAAGTGGACCTCTGCAAAAGTTGTGCCTCATCCCCGCACCCAAAATTGCCTTTCCCTTGATTTCAACAGAATCATAAAAAATCAATCCTAAACTCTTTGTACTTCATACCTAGCCTAAAATCAGTCATCAATTCGGTCATCTCGAGCCATTTCTATTATCTTTGCCTAGTTTGACCCGGAGAGAGCCCTCTCCTGTCCTCGTAGAGCTAGCTACAAGGCTGAGCGTGGTTTGATGTGGCCTTGAGTCTTGCCTTATTTCAGCCTAAGGCAGATTTGAGCGCTAACACATACTTTGGATTTATTTGATTTTGGTGGCGCGAAGAAGGAGAACCTTCACTCCTAGAAGGAGAAGGAGGGGGTTGTTCTCCACCATTCCCATGTGCTGAACCTTGTCCTTCTAGATTCATATCTTCTACTTTCTCCAGTCTTAAAACCAGTTGACTGATGTTGTCTGCCATTGAATAGAAAGTCTTTCTAAAATTACGCTCCTCTTCAAGATGAGCTTCATCTTCTGCCATGTTTCTCCTTCGAGGTGCATGCCCTGCTTCTAAATCAAAAGGTTCTAGTTCTCCTTCGCCTCTTTGAAGCCTACTTACTTTTAGCATACAAACATGCAATTCACATCTAGAAAGCCCTACTTTGATACCACTTGATCCAGGATGCTTTTGCTTATAGATGTATGAAAAGAATCACATGCAAAATTGCAACTTAACACAAAAATTTAATGTGCACATAGGAAAAGAAGAAGGTAACACATTAAAGGCACAAAAAGAAGACACCAAGACTTGATAAAGGAGTTCGTCCAATTCTGACTACATCTCTGGGCCCAGCTCAACAATGGGGAGGCCTTTATATTAAATGGCATGAAAGAAGAGAACTATAATCATCAACTACATACAAGAGGTTTATACCTCCATTCTAACTAATGGCTATGAAATGGAGACCTCAAATGGAGAAGTGGGAAGCATCAAAGTGTCTGTGGTGCTAAAAGGGGCTGAAAAAATCTGAAGCTTGTCCCAAACAGACAAAATGCACTCTTGACCTCCTGCCAAATGAAACAGTGTGCTGCAAAATGCCTCTTCCCATGCTCTTTCCATCTATTGTGCTTTTATAATGGGTTTTGGACAGAATCCCATTTAAATCGAGGTTGTCTAGTTCACAATAGAGGCCAGTGGCGTGGAAGGATTAGTAGGCACAACCGCCCCTTAAAATGGCCTCTTTATCATTGAAACGAACAATACCCAAAAATCCGGAAAAACACTAAAATTCAACCAATATCTTCAAGCCCCGGACTTCAAAAATCATTAAATCAAATCTATGTTCTTATCGGGTCTAAGCCTGAGAGTGCAATCGGAATATCGATGATTCCGACCATTGATCGTCGATCGCTGATATCGGCATCAGTCGATCGCATCGGCATCCCGCTCATATATCAGCCCAGTGCCCTGATAATGATCCTGCCAATCATTTTATCGGTCGCTCTGTCAGCGTTGATACATATATATAAGACCTTCCTCTGACCCGATTGCCCTCCTGTCACAGATTTAATTGGAGATCGGGGATCAGGGGTTCCACTACGCCTTTCTTAAGTCTGCCTCCATGAATCCTCCAATTGCGATTTTGCCTTTAGGGCTTAAAACCCATTTTTAAAGGAAAATCCTCATTTTCTTAAGGAACAAAGCAACCTTCCTTTCGTGATAACTTCATCATCTAGAATTGGATTGAAGTACCATTCACTTCGTTGGCATCAAGATGACGAGATCTATGTTCTGGTCCTAAGTTGACTTCATTCTGAGCACTTTGATTTCTGAGCTTTTCCATGCCATTGTATCTAAAGATTCACCTGGATTAGTTTGTCTCCTGTCTATAATAATTTTCCTAGTAACAAATTAACATGCCAGTACAAGACCACAATATGAAGATAATGGTTTTGAAAGCCTTTGGAGTTGTCAGTATCAGGAAACCATGAGGCTATGTTGACCATGACTTTCGAGTCCAAACTAGCTTGCCTTTCTTACCAAAATTCCACTTCCACAAGAAAAATTTCCTCTTGAATGTCTAATGGCGTGTGTTCATGGTAGTTGTAAGCTGAGGATTCGACACACAGTCATGCTCTAGAGCCTCTTAAAGCACCATGGATGCCACTTCCATGTTGAAAACAAGCTCATTGTTGAGTCATGGTTTATGGAGGTAGTAAGACATCACAAATACTTAGACAAAGTTGAGAGGGAAGCTACAAGAGTTAGTAGTGAAATAATTTGGAAATAATATTGAGCTAGGAAGGCTACACTAATGGAAATATCAAGGCTATTCCTTCGCCATCTAAAACGTTTTTTGGGGGGAGGGAAAGGCGGTGAGTCAAGTAAGGGGAACCATGCTTGAGAAACTAAACAATAATCCAAATGCATAGCAGATGTAGGAAATATTAAGAGGATGATTTGAAGGAGCAACATGAGTGCTAACAAGTGAATTAGGAAGAAGATTGTGGTGGTTTTTTGGATTGAATCATTCTATTTTTTTTCATACATATCCATGATTTTAGAGTGGAAAACATGGAGGAAATAGCTCACAAGATCATTTGAGGCATCAAACAACATTTTTTGGGGGGGTAAAACCTTTTTTATCTAGTGCAACCCATCTTGTTCCTATTCTACACATTGAGACCTTTCCAATGGCACAAGAATCACATTAATCAGATTCCATATGTAAAGTTTATTCCACTCAAAAGTTTACCTTCTTGCTTTGACCACCATAGTTTGAGCGGATGCCGCATTAACTCCCATTATTCATTGAAAAGGGTCTAGCCACATGATCATGATGATAAAGACTCTACAAGGGTCCATATTATAACTCTAGTTAAGATTTTAAGGAGTCTAACCTAACTACCAGTAGTCTATCAGGCTGTGTCATAATCCAACCACTAGGAGGAAAAGGCGTTCTATTCTTTTGAGAACATTTTGTTACATATATGAGAATAGTATCCCAAAGGCATAGGGAGAGAGCATGTAGAGAGGATTTATGCATTGTAGTAACCCATGGGCTATATGCCTTACTTATTCATACTCAAAACCATTTTCTATTTAGACAAAGAGAGTAGAGTGGCCTCACCTTCCAGCCAAACTTCCTCTCAAAAAAATTTCCCAGAATATATCTTGTGTCAATTGTGGTATGTGACTTTTTATTCATTGTTCTCTATTTTCTACATAATTATAATTTTCATGTATAAATTATAAACAATTATTTATAGATCCATAAATTTAAAGAGAAATAAAATATCATAGCGTATATTTTATATTTAAGTATAATTTTATCAAATCTGTTGTGACAAAATTTCAAGTGTAACATCCATGGAAATTTACAGATCATATTAATATCAGATCATATTTCTTTGAATAGATTGTGGATATTTAAAATGGGATCTAGATTGGCTAAAGCAAAAGTCACAAAACCAAAATCGGGCCTAACGTATATGTGGACAACCCTCCCAATCCCTCAAACGAGAGACTTTCATGGATGGAAGCACAAGTTGTAGATATAAACCATAACATGAATCTCCTAATGGAGGCCCTGACCAATAAGGTCCAGCTATTCAAAGAAGATAGTTGTTGTGACATAGAAGTTTAATCATGGGGGGATTAGGAGATTGGGAAGAAACATAGGAGTTGAAGAATAGACTTGAGAAAGTTCAACCCAATTTGAGGATTGTGAACAATTAATAGTACCTATTCAAAATGGAAGAAAAATATCAAGCCATATGAAGGTGAAATTGACACTCTAAATCTAAATCACTAGTTGCAACAATTATAATTTTATTTTAGTGTTCTTCATATAGACGAAGAACAAAATATTTCATTTGCAAGGATGAAATTAGAGGGTCATTCACTAAACTAGTGGGAAATCCACACAAAGACCTTGCGGTTGGAGGGAGATACTCTAGTGATTAAGTGGGAGGACTTTAAAATCCTTATAAAGTCACAATTTTACCCTATTGGGAATGTAGAGGGCAATGAATTTGGTGGAACTGATTTAGGTAGAAGCAAGGACATAGTGTACACGAGTACACCACATAATTTAGAAAGATTACCATAATGTTGAGTATCTCCCCAAAGAACCCAAATTTATTGAGTCAAGTATTTTGAGGGCCTACATAGCCATGTATGAGAGTAAGTGATGATATTTAATCCCATATTGGTGGACAAGGCTTGTGTACAGGCACAAAACTTGGAGAACATAGCCTTGAAGAAAGGGAAATCAAGTGATCGAAGAAGAAGAAGCACCAGGACAACTCTAAGTAGGGCAAGAAGAAGTGGAAGGGGTGAAAGATAAAATGATGACAACCAAAACACACTAGTGCAAAGATCCTAACACCCATTGCAACTACTCTAAAATTTATGATCATACATAAGAGAAGTGTTGGAAGTTGCATTCAAATCTTAACCCGAAGAACAAAAGTAAAGATAATAAGAAGAAGAATCTCATTGCCATTGATTCGAGCAACTATGTTGAACACAACTTAGACATGGTTGAAAAGATAATCTGTACATCAATGTAGAAGGAGATGAATTTGAGTAGCCTTCAACAATAGGAAAAGAAGGAAATGGCCAAACTCTTCCAGATAAAGATACATGAAGACAAATATTAATGCTCTATTTGACTAAGGATCACAGGTGAATCTCAATGCAACATATATGGTCACCATATTTGGATTGGAAGTTCATGATCATCTAATCCCATATCCATTGGGATGGGTAAATAAGGATGTAGAGATGAAGGTATCAAAATAATGCAAAAATAGATTTTCTATTAGTGATGATTTATTGATGAAGTAGAGCTAGATATAGTTTCCCTTGACATATGTGAGGTGGTGTTTGGAAGTCTGTACATCCACATGTGGGATGCAATATTCATGTTGAGATCCAACCAATACCATCTCATCAAGGATGGAAAATCATTCACTATCAATGCACACAAAGGAAAGTCAAAACATTTCGATGGTAGTTCCATCCAAGCCAAGAAATTGATTAGTTCTGGAAAGATGTATGTTTTATTATTTTTAAGAGAATATTAGTTTGTAGAAGAGAAAATAAGAGCAAAGGCATCCCTAGAGGGGTGTGCTAATAAACATAAATAATAATTGGAAGAGTTTCTATAAGCATACAGAGATATGTTTTGAGAGCCTAAATGGATACCACCCAAGAGGGAAGTGGACCATGAGATCTACTTATTTCCAGAATCCCCATTACCAAACATTGGGTTGTATAGGTAGTCTATTATAGACATGTTATAGTAGAAAGTGAGTTGCAAAAGCAATTGAAGAAACTACTAGAACCGAGTGTTGTTCGACCTTGATTAGTTGTAGCAGACTTGTTTAGTGCTATTAAGCATATCATACACATGATCATGCCCACTAATCCATGATTAATGATAATTAAACCATGATTAGTAGAACCTAATAGGTTTAAGTAGAGTTTAAGTATACTAAGGTACTAGAGCACCAAGCACGGGATGGAATAAAACAAAACGTTAAGCTGGTATGACGTGGGAAGGAGGTGATCCAGGATGTTTTCTCTTATAGATGTATAGAAAATAATTGCATATAAAATTGCAGCTTAACACATAAATGTGCATATATAAAAAGAAGAAGAAGACACAAAAAAGGCACGAAAGAGAACATCAAGGCTTGATAATGGAGTTCGTCCAATTTGGACTATGTTTCCAGGCCTAGCTCAATAATGGGGAAGCCTTTCTTATTAAATGGCATGAATAAATAGAGTTATAATTATCAATATGTCCATAAAGAGGCTTATACCTCTAACCTGCCTGATGGCTATGGAACGAATGCCTGAGACGGAGTGGTGTGCAACACCAAAGCTTCCCGTAGCTGTGGAAGGGACTGGAATTGTTTAACTGTTTGAAAATAGCTCAACAGATTCTCTTAGCCTCTCCAAAACAGCGTGTTGCAACCATAAAAATGCCTCTCCCCATGCTCTTCCCTTGATCCCTTTTATAATGGATTTTCAAACAAGATCCCCTTTAAATTTGGGCTTTCTTGGTTAATAAGAGAGGTTGGTAGAGTGGAGTATCAGCAGGAGCACACGTTCCCTAAAAATGGCATCTTATAGTTTAAAACGATAACACTTCAAAATCCAAAATACACTAAGAAATCCACCAAAATTGTTCACTCGGATTTCAAATATTATTAAATCGGGCATATAATCTATATTGGGTCCGCGCTGAAGTTGCAATCAGTGTTTTGCTGGTCCATAGGTCCTGTTCACAGGGAAGGGCCGATCGCTGATCACCGATCGCTGATATCTGTGTCGACCGATTGTGTCAGTCTCGCTCATATATCGCCCCAATAATGGTTTCTCTAATCGATGTATCACCCATTCGACTGCCTGATCGCCTGTATATATATATATATATAAATATATTATATAATAATATATATATATATATATATAAATATTATATATAATATATATATAATATTAATTAATAATATGACCGCTGATTGCGATTGCCTCCGATCCACCGATTTGATCTAATCAGAGATTGGCGATTGGGGGTTCCATGGTCCAATGCTTAAGTCCACCCTCATGCGACCTCTAATTGCAATTTGCCTTTAAGGCTTTAAGACCCATTTCCAAAGGAAATTCCTCTTTTCCTTAAGGATTGAAGAACCCTTCTTTTTGCAATAACTTCATCATCTGGACTCGGATTGAAGTACCGTTTGTGCTGTTGGAATCAGAACAACGAGATCTCTGTTCAGGTCCGGCATTAACTACATTCCAGTCACGTTTATCTCTAATTTTTCCATGCCATTGTATCTAAATATCCACCTGGATCAATCCTCCCCATTGAGGAGCTTTTGGACTACCAAAAGCTTTTCATTAGTCAATTGGCAAGTCAGGGTATTGTGCCCTCACTTTCTCTTTCTCCAGCCATCTGGCCTTGCTGGGATGCATTCCCTTGAATCCAACTCGAAGGTATTCTATATCTCCTCGCTGTGAATTCCTAGTTCTTATGTCGAGGATGATGTCTTCGGGCAAATCATCGAGATATTCAGGTGCAAAATTGTCGACGGTAGGAACTGTGCCCACCTCATCAGTGTCCATGATCAAAGAAGGTTCATACAGCTTCAAGTTCTCCACATTCACTACTGATTACATCTACATATATACAGGTAAGTCAAGACAAAAGGCATTGTTCACAATCTTCTCCAATATGGTGAATGGTCCATACCAGATTGGCTGCAACTTCTTTCCTTCTCCCTTCATCATGTCTTTGTTGATGTGGAACCACACCTTGTCGCCCACTTGGAATTCATGGTCAACTTGGTGTTTATCATGTTGAGCCTTGTAATGAGCTTGACTCTTTTCCAACTATTCTTGCACTACTTGGTGAATCATTTTGATTCACTAAATGGACTATTGAGCTTTGTCTTTATTATTATGTCCATTGGAGCCATCCTCCCTTCCAAAGACCATGTCTAAAGGGTCCTTTGGTAGGTAACCAAAGCATGTCTCGAATGGTGAATGTTGCATTGATGAATGCACTGCTCGATTGTAGGAATTTTGTATATAGGGGACATGTTCATCCCAAAACTTGGGATGCTTCCCACAATAGCCTCATAATAGATGTACCACGGTATGGTTAACAACCTCTGTCTACCCATTGGTTTGCGGGTGAAATTCCATGCTCCTTTTCAGTTTCGTTTCCATCATCCTCCACAAGATGGTCCAGAACTCTCCAAGGAAGCGAGAGTCTCAATCCGACACAATTGATGTGGGTAATCCAAAGTGGACCCAAACATACTGAAAGAAAAGAGAATTAGTCTGCTCTGCAGTAATCTGCTTTTTACAAGGCATAAGAACACAGATTTTTCTAAACTAGTCAATGACAACATACAAATAGTCATGACCCCTCCTAGACAAAGGTAGACCTCCTACAAAGTCCATTGACACACTTTCCCATGGATGACTCAGAATAGGGAGTGGTGTGTAGAGCCCAAGTTTTCTATTAGAGGGCTTTGAAACATAACACATCACACAACCCTTTACATAGCAAGTCACAATGTTTTTCATATGAGGCCAAAAGCAAAATCTTTGTACATGACTTAAAGTTTTCTTGACACCAAAGTGTCCAGAACCAAGAGAGGTGTGGGCCTCTCGAATTACATGCACTCTTTCTCTTGTGGGAATACACAATTTACCAAGGTGATACAACAATTTCCCATGCAAGTGATAGTTGTCCACCTGTGAACCAAAGGTTAGTTTTGCATAAACCCCCTTAAAGTCATCATCGTTAGCATATTGTTCAGCATAAATTTCAAAAGACAATGAAGCATTATGCAAAATAACAGAAGTAGAAATAGGAGGGCAAGATAGCATATTAACCACTTTATTAATAGTGCCCTTCTTATACTTTATTACCAAATGAAACTGTTGAAGAAATCCCATCCAGTTGAAATGACGAGTTTTCTGCAACTTGGTTTGTGACTGAAGATACTGTAAGGGCTGATGATCTGTATGGATGATCGTCTCCTTGCCGATCAGGTAGTGTTTCCACTTTTTCACACTCTGCACCAAGGCATAAAGCTCCTTTTCATAGGTGGGATGGTTTATCACAGCTTGAGAAAACTTCTCATAATGGTAACAAATTGGCTTCTTTTGCTGCATCACTATAGCTCCCATGGCATAACCATTGGCATCGGCTTCAATCTCAAATGGCTGTTGGAGATCGGGTAAGGCTAAGACTGGCATGATGCTAATTTTATCCTTCAATGTTTTGAAGGACTTATGTTGTCTTCCACCCCATTGGAAGATATGTTTCACACTTGTCAATGTGTGTAAAGGTGCTGCAATAATAGAGAAATTAGCAATAAATCTCCTCCAATACTGGACTACACCTAGAAAGATATGGACCTCAGTTACACTAGTAGGCTTAGGACAATTTACAATTGCTTTGACTTTAGCGGGATCAATTTTTAACTGATCATGACCAACGATATGACCTAGGTAACCCAAAGAGGTTTTCTCAAACTCACAATTTGACAATTTTACAAAGAGTTTTTCTTTCTTCATCACATCAAGCACTTTCTTTACATCACTCACATGTTCAAACCAACTCTTGCTGAAAACTAATATATCATCTAAATATACATGAATAAACTCATCAATGAAAGGCTGAAATATATGATTCATAACCCACATAAAAGTGACTGGAGCATTGCAAAGCCCGAAGGGCATTACCATCCATTTGAACAGCCCCTGCTTGGTTTTGAAAGTGGTTTTTCACATGTCTTGCTTCACAATTCGGACCTAGTGATAGCCACTGTGCAGATCCAATTTTGTGAAATATACAACACTTTTTAATTGATCCAACAAATCATCTATGCATGGGAGGGGATAGCGATTTTTTACTGGTATTTTGTTCATCGCGCGGTAGTCCATGAACATCCTCTAGCTACCGTCCTTCTTTGGCACTAGAATAATCAACGACCCACAGGGAGAGGAGCTCGGCCTAATCATGCCTTGGTCCAACAATTCCTGTACTTGATGCTTGATCTCCTCCATTTCAAGTGCTGACATTCTGTACATGTCAATATTCCGCAGAGGGATGTCATGCAACAGGTGGATCTCGTGTTGGATCTCCCTCCATGGATGTAGTCCCTGCGACTCCTGAAATAATACATTATAATCAGAAATTAAATCCATCAACTCATGTTTATGCTTACCATCGCAACCTTGGAACGCGTTTGCGAATTCGTCCTCCTTTTCCCTGACAACCATAAGCATGCATGCCTTGCTGGAGTTCACCAGTTGTTTCATCTGCCCAGCGCTTATGAGGTTGGCATTAATTTTGTTTTGATGAGCCCGCACTATGTACTCTATCCCATCCTTAGTGATGTGATATTTATTTTCATGGCGGAAAAAGACAGATTTTCTGTCATACAGGTAGGGGCTCCCCAATACCATGCCATAGATATCTAACGGTATAACATCCATCTCTACTTCATTTACTAGCTTAGAAGCAATCACAAATTTTACCTTGCATTGTTGGGTTACGTTCAATTTAGCTTTATCATGTATCCATCCCAGCGAGTAAGGCTCTTGGTGCGGTTTTGTTTCTAAGCCTAGCTTCTTTACCAAAGATTCTATAATTAAACTTGGGACCTCATATCAAACAGAGTTTCTATGTTGGTATGGTTTACTACTACTCTGATATGAAATAATTCAATCCTTTTTCTATCATTTGAAATGGACTCATCTATAAAACTGGTGCTTCCCTATGATTTAGAATCAATAGGAGGTGTAAAGGTACCTTTTGTTCCCACTACTGTGACCAACGCTTCATCTCCTAAATCTGATCCAAGGTCTTGTTGTGCTGTTGCCACTATTTTCTGCTTCCCTTTTCCTCCATACTTCTTTAGGCATTTCTCTGGGTGCTGCTTCCAACAATGATCATCATCGTGGCCTTCTTTCTTGCAATGATTGCAATAAGGCCTCTCTCCTTCTTTGGCTACTATTGTTTTATTCTCCTTCCCTTTCCATTTCTATTTGGATTTTCCATTGGGAGGTTTGAATGGTGGCTTTCAGGATTGGTCATCTCTTTCATTCTTGCCCCTTTTTCTCAATATGAATTTCTTTCACACTAGCTATGCCAATAGTGGTTGGTTCAAACAACAATAATGAATGTCAAATATAACTATGCAGTGAGCCAATATACTTAGCTACAACTTTAGGTGTATTTAGTGAAATACCCAAATTTAGTGCTTGCTTGCTAAATTCTTCTGTAAAAATCTGAATGTCCTACCCTTTTCCTTGCCTTAAATATTGCCAATTCATTCAAGATTTCTGTTTGTATCCTAAGGGATAAAACTGTTCCCTTAACGCAGAAGTAAAATCAGACCATGAGGAAAAGAGCTTACCCACATTTTTACTACTCTACAATTTGCTCTCCCACCAAATGAGAGATGTGTTGCCCAACCATAGAGAGGCCAGCTAGATTTTAGCCTCATCCTCTACTATTTGTTGAATCCTGCAATAAACCTCAATCTGACTGATCCAATTACTAAGCTTCTTTGCATTACTTTCTCCATTAAACACAAGAAGATCAAAATTAACATCTAATTTAGAGAAAGGTTTCTTAGATGTGTCCTTGGGATTTCTGGGATTATTATGGTGGGGGAAAGAAGAACCTTCATGCACGGGAGGAGAAGGAGGGGGATATTCTCCACCATCTCCATGTGCTGAGCCTAATTCTTCTACAATTATTCCCTATGCTTTCTCCAGCCTTAGAACCAATTGACTGACATTCTCTGCCATCGAATAGAAAGTCTTTGTGAAATTGCACTCCTCTTCACTATGAGCTTCCTCTTCAGCCATGTTTCTTCTTTGAGGGACACTCCCAGCCTCTGGGTTGAAAGGTTCTAGATTCCCTTCACCTCTTTGAAGCCTACCTCTTGTTAGCATACAAACATGCAATTCACATCTAAAAAGCCTTGCTCTTATACCATTTGATCCAGGATGTTTTTGCTTATAGATGTATAGAAAATAACTGCATATAAAATTGTAGCTTAACATATAAATGTGCACATATGAAAAGAAGAAGAAGACACATAAAAATGCATGAAAGAGAACACTAAGGCTTGATAATGGAGTTCGTCCAATTCAGACTATGTCTTTGGGCCCAAGCCTTTCTTATTAAATGGCATGAATAAATAGAGTTACAATTTTCACTCTGTCCATAAAGAGGCTTATACCTCCAACCTACCCGATGGTTATGGAACGAATGGCTGAGATGGAGTAGTGTGCAGCACCAAAGCTTCCTGTAGCTGTAGAAGGGACTGGAATTGTGTAACTATTTGAAAACAACTCAACAAATGCTCTCGACCTCTGCAAAATAGCTTGCTGCAACAATAAAAATGCCTCTCCCCATGCTCTTCCCTTGATCCCTTTTATAATGGATTTTCGAACAAGATCCCCTTTAAATCGAGGATTGCCTGGTTAATAAGATAGGTTGGTAGAATGGAGTATTGGTAGTCACAACCGTTCCCCGGAAATGGCCTCTTATCATTTAAAACGATAACAATTCAAAATCCCGAATACACTAAGAAATCCACCAAAATTGTTCACCTGGATTTCAAATATTATTAAATTGGGCATATAACTTATATCGGGTCCACGCTGAAGTCATAATTGGTTGACCGTTGATCACTGATTTCCGATATCGGCATTTGTCCTGCTCATATATTTCCTTGATAATGGTTATGTCGATCGATGTATTGCCGATCTGACTGCTTGATCACCAATATAAGCATAGATATATATGTGATTGCCGATTGCGATTACCTCCGATCTGCCGATCCGATTTGATCGAAGATCGGTGATCAGGGGTTCCATGGTCCAATGCTTAATTCTGCCCTCATGCGACCTCCGATTGTGATTTTCCTTTAAGGCTTTAAGACCCATTTCTAAAGGAAATTCCTCTTTTCCTTAAGGATTGAAGAACCCTTATTTTTGTAATAACTTCATCATCTGAACTTAGATTGAAGTATTGTTTGAACCGTTGGAATCAAAATGACGAGATCTCTATTCTAGTCCTAGGTTGAATACATTCTAATCACTTTGATCTCTAAGTTTTCCATGCCATTATATCTGAAGATCCACCTGGATCAGAAGGTGACATGAAAATTCCATGTGGAAGATCCAATGATGTTGTAAAAAGAATGAGTGACATGTGGCAGGAAGAAATGGAGTGTTTGGCTAACTAATTAGATGATTGGTAGGTGACATGTGGCACGTACATGTTAGCAACAAGACATGTGGTAGGTATAAATTGAGTGTTTAGCTAGTTGATTGGATGATTGGTAGGTGACATATGGAAAGTACATGTTAGCACCCAGACATGTGGTAGCCTCTAATTGGTCACAACAAATGTCTTGGAAGGTGACTTGGAAGATGATGCAACAATGATGGATCATGTACTAGGGTACCAAATTATCGGGCACTGGAGATCAATTATATATAAAAACATCAAGATTGGTATCCATCATGACAAGGAAAAAATGTTGTGGAAGATACATTGGAAGTAGGAACACTTGGAAAATACTGAATGGTCCACGATGGTTTCACGTGGTAAGATCAGAGGTTTGACATGGGTTTTCCTATGTATTTAGTTTTAGCTATAAAGGTTGAAAACCAAGATTATTTGTACAAAATCACATGTATCCAAAGGGTTAGCCCTTGTGGGCCCTGTACAATGATACTGGAGTATCTAGGTACTAGAATGGACATATGTTAGATCTTATCTAGTATGAGAAGTCTTGGTGTGACAAGGAAATTTCCAACAACAACAAATTATGGAAGATGTTGTGAAGAGCTTTTCAGTTGACAAGTATCGCGGTATCAAAGTACCAAAGTGCCAGAATCGATGACATATTAGAGTTGATGGTATTCATTCATCTGATGTGAGGGGAAAATGTTGTCAATTGTAGGTAAGGATGAATAAATCCATTAGATAAAGTTCTTTCTACCTGGTCTAGATACCATATCATTATTATGATGTTTGAGAGAGGAGTATAAAGTGTCTCCAACATCCGATATAGGTAGTCATGGTTCTATCTATCATGGTTCTACTAATGGATTTAAAGGGAATAATCACTATGTTTCATATGGTTGCACAAAAGGGATCTAACATGTAAAAAAGACCACTACATGTGAAATAAAGTGTATGCTAAAGAATGTTAAGACAAAAAATAAAGGATGGCGCCATATAAATATGAAATGTGTAGTTAAAATGTAGGTGTGTGAACAAAGTGTGGTGTAGTGATGTGGTCAAGGGAGTAGCATGACCTATTCAATCAACAATACCATGGGTCAATACCATGAATCTATACCCATGGTAAAGAGAGGCCATAATTTATAAATGCAAAGAAAAACTATTGAAATTAATGTTTAAATTATGCATACATGAAGAGGTTGGGTACTAAGGAGAGAATAGCTAAAACTATCGAGAACAAGAGAGTTGTAGCAAACCAAGTGAAGGAAGAGATAGAGATCAAAAAAAGTGAGAAAAAATGGAGAGGAGCAATGATTAATTCTTGCAATAGATTAGTCTTGTATTGAATCAAGCGCATTGCAAAAACTATTAAGCTCAACACAGAGAGAAGTGTGGAGTGTTGAGAAGATTAGAGTTGGAGCTATGTGTAAAATTATAAAGAAGAGTGTAGAGTTGAGAAGAACAAGGAAACAAATAACACATAATCATTATTAATCAGGGGATAGGTGTCTCCTTTAGGTTAGTTCTTGTAAAATAAGGATATAGGTGTCTCCTTCACATTGGTGCCTGTAAAATAAGGTGATGGGTGTTTCCTTCTAGTTAGTACTAATAAATTGATGCATTTGGCTGATGCCTACAAGAATTTTGTTACATATAAGCTTTGTGGTTTTCTCCCTTGAAGGGTTTCCACATATATATGGTGTTCTCATGTGTTTCTTTTATGATTGATGTTTATAAGGCCAGAATAATTTTGGATTGTTAGGATTGGCTATTATATTGATTCACCCCCCTTTCTCTGTACAACGATAATTCAACATGTTGTCATTTGATTAATATTATAAATGTGCATATGCTATGTATTTAAGGAAATATTGTTAAGTGTTTAAGAAGAAGTAAGAATTCAGGTATAGTTTAGGTTTAGTAAGCTAGATTTGGTCATATAACCAAGTTGGAACAATCGAGGTTCCATATGCCTAGAGGTTGACGGAGTGCCTATAATTATGTGGGTCCTATGAGATCATGAAACATGCTTAGCCATTCTAGAATATGTTCACCGTAACCAAAGTGAAAAAAAAAAAATATAATATGCAAGTATAATGCATCAAATAATGTGGCAATTCATTCAAAATTTTGTCAACCTTCAAACTTTCCAAATTGATAAGCCCCCAACGAATAGAATTTTATGGAAAATTTGATCCCAAGAAGAGAAGGAACTTGATGGGAAAATTTCCAGTCAATTTTTTCAGTTAATTATGAATAATAAAATTCAAGTGATAGTTTAGTTTTAAAATTATTAAATTGACCCCATTTTATTTATCAATCTTAGCATAGTCCAAATGGTTTTCAGCAACGATAAATCCATAGTAAAATATCTTGTGTAATTAGCTTGGACTCAATTAGGATACACATTAACTTTGAAGTTCATATTTTTTCTAAGAAAGTGCGTTAAGCTTCATAGTGAACATCACTAGTGACAAAATACTAAGGAAGAGGAGGGAACTAAGGGTTCCATGAAAGTACTATAGCATTCTTAGAATACATATGAATGATGCATTAAAGCCAAAAATATTTAAGCAAAAAACCACTTCAATTTATTCAATGTATCTGTAACATGATCAAACCATCATTTACAATGTGGGGGACTCTACACAAACTAACACAATAAGGTTTTTTAAGGATTTTTGCTTTTAGCACTTGAGTTCTAGTATAACCTAGGTGCAACAACCTCCTTCAATTTTTGTAACATTTTCTTATTGCATTATGCTAATTTCTCTAAAACTTCAGTGGCAATTCATTTAGATAGATGATGATAAACTCATTGACTATATTTCTCTCTAGCAATATATTATTGTCATGACACAAGGAACCTTGTCATTATTTTTCTCTCTCTCTCACAAACACACGCACACCTATTCTATTAATCAACCTTCTTGTGAAGTAATATCTCAACAATACCAACATAGTTATCTCAATCATAGGATATAATATCTTGCATCACTCCATGTAAGTTAACATTTTTTTTTAAATAATGATGATGGTTGGATCATGCTTACCATGGTTCCACACAATAAGTATTGATCTATGGTACATGAATATTGAGTATGAACTCAAATGTAATCTTATGAAGTTTTTTAGTAACAAGTATTAATTTTAAAATAAAGGAAAAAAAGTCACTAATGTAGTTTAACAAGTTAAATTCATTATTTCAAAAAGTGTGACATACCTAATTTTCAATATCAACTATCATTATTTGAAATGAATTCCAATCTTGTTATTTATAACTTATCTTCATGTATAATTTGAAAATGGAGATATTATCACTTATCTACTATATATATATATGGTAGATATTTTATATAGATAGCATACAATATTATAAATATTACCATGATATAATATATATTATATATATATTATACTATATATTGATATATATATATATTTATATTATTGATATTCTATTATTATTTTATTTTTAAATAAAGAAATCATATTTTATAAATATTTCGGTTTAATGTTATATCTAATTTACCATTTATATAATAAATATAAATATCTTAATGAACTGAAAGAATAATTCTCAATAAATCTGGAATTTAAAAATGTTAAATAGAGTGATCTCCAATAAATGAGTATAGTAATTTTAAACCTATAACAGGCTCATTTTTAAAGAAAAAAAAAATCTTTAAATAAATGTTTTTTAATGGAAAAATAACTAATTTTAATGGGGAAATCTAGCTCTTTTATGGTTTTGTAAGTTACATGTCTATTATAATTTCTTACTTGTATTTTTAGAACTTTTTCATTGTTAATTTCTTATTTGTACTTCCATAACTTTTTCATTGGTTAGGTAATTCTCTTTTATATAAACTAATTAATTTTTTCTTTCTCTTTAATTTAAGTTGAGGCTAGTCTATATAGATAGGAGAATGATATGCTTAATAGTGTGATATTGTCACTAAGGTTGTGTGATTGAGAAAATGATGAATGCAATTTTGGAGTGCAACTCACATAATAGTATGATTCAATTGAGCTTAGATTCCCTTTGGGAGTGTATTTCTACAATTAACTTCCACTTTCAATACCTCCTTGTGAAATTTGAATATGAGTTCCGATAGGCATTAAATTCCACATTATCTTACTAAGTTTTATTTGCTTAGACTCTTCATCTGGACTCCATATGGAGCATGCATGGTCTTCTACCTAATATACATATTAAAATATGTATTGATGGAAGATTGAGGGAACCTTAAGAACCTAGAAAGGCAAGAGAAATATTTACTCCATGATTGTCATTTTCAAATTCATCTAGTCCTTGATTTACCATCCACTATATGATCTTTAATCATAGAAATATGATTCTACTTATGTTGAAATTTATTTGTCTTAGATGAAAATGATAGGGATTCTATACCCTTTCATGTCATGACCATTATGCCTTCTTGGAAATAAGATGATACAAACTTAGTCATCACACTTAATTACTCCTCTATTTAAATACAAGTCATTTTAAAACAATTAAAACACAATTCCCATAGGATTCACAATTGTGCTATGAAAATAAGATATAAAACCCTTTTTAATTTTAAAACAATTAATTAAGAATAATTCACATAGGTTCGTAATTGTGCTACGAAATTAATATATAAAACCCATTCTCATTTTACCAGAGAAAGAGAGTCTTTTCTCACAACAAACAACAACCACCTAAGGAAGGATGCTTGTGGGTCAAGATAGACAATTCATCTTTAATGTGATCAACCCACAATTGATAATGTGAAAGGCTACATAAAACCTACATCGTTGAAGGCTCTTTCTTCCCTAAACTTATGCTCTAGGAAATCCCAGGTGGAAAAATGGCCCTAAGTTATCATGGGATGGTTTACATTTAATAATGATGATATTTGGAATCATTGCCACTTTGTTTTCAAATAATACATTTTGTAGGTTTTAGCTATATGTTTCAAAACTATACTATGATACTATGATGTAGAACCCATTATCATTTTAACTATGACACACATACACATGTATGTATGTATGGAGAGAGAGAGAGATTATTTGATCACAACAAAGAACAACCACATAAGGAAGAATGTTTATGGGTCAAACTGACCAATTAGTCTCTAATGTGATCAACCCATAGTTGATAATGTGAAAGACTACATAAAACTTACATTTACCCAGGCTCTTTCCTACATACACTTACACTCTAGGGCATCCTAAATGCTACACAATCTCTAATTTATTATAACAAGGTTCATGTCTAATAATGACGATGGCTTAAATCACTCTTACTTACTATGTTTTAAAATAAGAAATTAGGTTTATCCTAGATAAATATTAAATATGAATTAAAAAATAATCTTAAAAATTCCTTAAGATAATTAATGTATTTCAAGTAGTAGATAAGAAATCAAATTTTTACTTAACAAATTAAATGATGTCCATTCAAAAACATGGTAGGACTACTTATTGCATACCAAACTTCATTATTTTAAATGAATTTTTATATTGCTATTTATAACTTATTTAGAAATATTTCTCAAATGGTTGTGACGAAAAATTATTATTCTCTATTTCAAATCTCACTTTTTGATATTTATAACTTATCTAGAAGTGTGGCTTAAATGATTGTGAGAATAACTTCTTATTATTCTTACTTTATTTCAAATCTCACTTTTAAATATTTATTTTTAATAAACTATTCTAAAAATTTAAAATTTATCCCAGTGCTCAAAATGAGAAATCATTTCTTTTAAAATGTATCACGGATTTTTAAAAAAATCTAAAAACTTAATTTCGATTTTAGTATAATATTAAAACTTATTTGAAATATCAATCTTTAAGCATCTTAATGAAACTGAAATTAAAATTAATATAAAAAATTGTTTACATTAAATCAAAGCTAAATTTTAAAATATTAGAAAAGATTATTTCAAAGAAATAGTTATGTAAATTAAAGAGTAATTATCTAAAATATCTCCCTTCTTTTCCATAAAACAAATATCCACTATAATTTCTTACATTTTTTTGGTGCTTTTGTATAACAAATATCCGCTGTAATTTCTTACAATTTTTTGGGCTTTTGTATTTTAAGGTTTCTCTTTAGATGAACTAACCACTTTTCTCTCTCTTCACTAATAACGTTTTAATTGCAAACTTATTATGTTTGGAAAAAGCCAAAAAAATATAAGTTGGATGACCTTTGATTGTTGGCTTTATTATTACCACTTGGACACTCTTTGGATGGGTGATTTTGTTTTTGCCACCTGGACACTCTTTTTTGTTGCCACGACCTCATGGGAGTGCTTTATGGATTTCTACTTAACATACAAGTTAATGGATGTATCTATTGAAAATTGGAAGTGTAACAATCTTGGTAAAAATTCCATGTAATAAAAGTTAATAAAGGAAAAAATAATGACCATGGTTGATGAAACACTTATTCCAAGCTGAATGTTGGGCAAGACATCCTAGGATGTGTTAATTTGGTTTATTATGGCTAAGGAAATTGGTAAAGGAAATGGATAAGGATTTGGAAAGGAAAATTGAATTTTTGGCACATTTATTTTTGAAAATAATGGAAATTAGGAGAAAAGGGAGGTGAAAGGTCACAAGTTACATGTGAGGAGAAAATTGAAGGAAAGTAATGGAAAATGAAGAAAATAGAGGCCTCAATAATAAAAGGGCTTTTGAGTATCAGTTAGTAACCTTTTGTCAGTTGAGTTTTGGATCTCTCTCATTATTCTCTCTCTCTCTCTCACATTTTTGGACACTTAGAGTTTTCTTGGAGCAATTTTGGCTTTGGAGCAAGAAAGGAAAAGAAGGCAAGAGGAAGCAAAGATCAAGCAGCTACAACAGGAGTCATTGCAGGTATCGATTTGTATGTGTATTTTCCTTGCTAGATTTGGAATGCATGGTATTGCATGTGGTTTTTTCTATTATGGCATGGGTTTTGTCAGGGGTAACAGCGTTTTCAGCCTAGCTTGTCATTTCCAGATAGTCATGGTGTGATGGGGTTCTCATGTTTTGGTTGAGCTGGATTGTTGCATGGATTTAAAGTTGAGCAAGGTGGATCTCCGAATGATAGAGAATATGGCCTAGTGGTACCTGAATGGGACTATGGATCACAGTAAAGCCACTGGCCTAGTGACCATTGAACCAAACTGTCGGTTGCGGTAAAGCCAAGATTGTGTTGCCTTAGTGGGCCTAGGAATCCTTTCTGGTGAATGGCAATTTATATGGTAAAACCAAGAGGTGGTTTTCTCTCCATTGAGCCTAGTAATCCTGGGTTTGAGATATGCGATAAAGCCTAGAGACTGGGTCTTTGTTTAGGGCCTAGTGATCTGGGTTTGGATTGCAGTAAAGCTTGAGAGACTAGGAGGCATGAAAATTCCTCACAGTGTATGTGGGTAAACCTAGTGGCATCCATGCTTGTTTTTCCTAGTGATCGGGTGGAGATCACGGTAAAGCCTGTTATGATGTGTTCATTTTGTTGGCCTCGTGATCCAGGATATATTACGGTAAAGTCTGGTTTCTATTGACGAGGGTGAGGTGGTTTAGCCTTGGTATGCCTTGGTTGGTTCTTTGATTTGAGTCCCACATTCATGTTTGGAATATGGCACAAGGGTGAATGGCTGAAGAGAGATTTGGCTCAACCATTCTATGGTCAGGTGGAACGTGGTAGTCCCATCTTCAGTTGGTTTATTGCATTCATGAATGAGAAATTTGTTCTCTTGATTTTCATGTGTAAATGTACTAATGTATATGTAGATTGTATGCCTGATATGCTTATGATATTTTTGTCCCTATTATGTTGGTTATATGTATTTATGACAAAATTATGTATGACTCTCAACATGTTTTTACTTGTATATGAATGAATAATGTATTCATGGCCTAATAGATGATAATGCAACAAATAGCATGAGGGAACAATGATTCATAGTGATTCTCAGATAAGTATGATATAACTACACTTAATTCTGTTGTTTACACCTATTGGTTACATGTTGATGACATTTTTGATGAAATGCAGGGCTAGTAGGGGTCTGATTAAGGTCTTGTTTAACTTATTTATTTTGCATCATTGTTTCCCTATTCTTTGACTGCTTTTAAGCTATCATTCCATTCTGGACAGTGACCTGGGATCTGGGCCTGAAAAAGTGGCTCAAACCCCAAGGTTGCTAGCATAACACTAGAAAATTGGGTCTCTAGATGCGGGCAAGCAAGCCTATGAAAGAAACTTTGGGTTTCTGGATGTTGTTATGCCTAGAGCATGAGAGCGACTGAGGCTTAAGATGTATAGAACATCAGTGGAACCCAAGGACATGATGTATGAGTGGCTGACATATCTCTTGAGGTTTATGTTATTGATGTGGATACGTTGGTTGACATGTTCTGTCGATTCCACTTCCTTAAGGTCACATAGGAAGTCAAATCCAATCATAGTAGCCTCTCATCGCATGTTTACCCCAGTTAACTGGTTACTTGGGTAGATGTGTGAGGAGGGTGTTACAGAGTGGTATTAGAGCATGGATCACCCCTTGAAATAGATGGGCGGTGTGTGTTGGTCATGCATGCATGTCAGTTACATGTGTGTCTCTTACACTTGCATTCCATGTTCTTGTTGCATTTGCTTGATGTTGATAATGATGATATTAAGGTTTTCATGAGGAACTTGATGATTGATTTTGTTGAATGCATCATCATGAGTATATGACTGGTTGCATATGGTTATATGTCTCTTACATGTTGATTATATGTTGCTTGACTACATCTTTGTATATCAAGTGAATTCTTGAATATTTTGATTGCATGTATTAGTCTTGTAGGTTTATTACAAGGATTGATCGCTTATGCTCAACTACATGCATTTATGCTATGTGTAGTTGATTAGGCATTGCTTATGCATGTTGATGGTTTCATGTGGAAATGTGTACAATGGAGTAATGGATGTTGTCATGCATGAGATCATAGCATGCATTGTTGATATGGCCTTGCATTGATGCATGGACCCTAACTAGAGTGATTTTTATGTGTTTATGCATTTAATTATGTATGTATATATGTATATATGTTTATGTTATGCATGTATCACGCTGATTGTTGATGTTGCAAACAAGTATCCTCCCTGAATTATACTAAGGTATGTTGATTTATTATGATTTGGTTTATTTGACATATTATGCATTGTAGGAAAGAAACCAAATGGATAGCAAGGTGGTAGGCTACATAGAATCTCCCTACGAATTATATAGGCAGCGTGGTGTGGGGCACTCTTTTGATTTGGAAGACACCTTGAGAGGCTTGAAAGAAGAAATAAGGAGTTGTAAGGTAGATAATGACCAGATCATACATGCACAAGAGAAACAAGCATAGATTATTGCTATATTTCTTCAGAGTTTGTCACTTGTAGCGATAAGGGCCACTTCAGATCAGCCATGGACATGAGGATAGAACTAATGGGGCATATGGCAATAGGTCTCCTAGTAGAAAGAATTCAGATAGATCTGATACGGTGAGAGATGGTAGGTTGTTGGACATTCCAGATAGAAGAGGTGAAAGCACAAGTACTATTCTAGTTTTGGTTTTGATAGAAATCATGGTCATCATCGCTATCATCCTTACAGGAGGAATGATAGAGGATACTTACCAGATGAGTTAAAGATGTTGGGTGTGGAGCCTGATTATCTTCTGTATTCAAAGGTTTCAGCCAGATGTATACCCCAGGAAGACTGTACACCCCTCCACAAGGGGGGGTACAAGGGGGACTTGTCCCCCCCACGGGGGTTCAGGGGTGTCGATTCCCCCGGTTGGGGGGTCCGAGGGCTAGCAGTCCCCTAGTGGGGGTTTGGGGGTGGCGCCCCCGAAGCTAAAAATAGATGTAAAATTCCCTTGTAAAAGTCTAGCAATTTCTAGTCAATATGGGCCATTCATTAGGTGGATGATATGACGGTAGAAGTTATGTTTAATTTACGCTTTTTTGCCCTAGAAGGCAACCCCTCACTATATATGAGGGAATTGTATTACGTCTATACAGATCGGTATTCTGAATAAGGAAGAGAGAGGAGATTGAGAGAGAAGAGGGAGTTACAGTGGATCTACTGTAGGTTGTATCTCTTCTGTTTGCTGGATAATATAATAAAAGAAGGACTGGTTGTTTCTCCATGGGCATAGCCCAAACTGGGTGAACCACGTATATCTGTGTCTCTCTTGTTTTATGTGTTTTCTTTGTTTATATTTCTGCAATATTTTATGTGTTCCATTTCTTTGTAATATATAATTTTCTAACAAAAGAAAGTGAAGCCACCTACATTTGATGGATATGTGAAGAAATTGAAATATGCAGAGGCTTGGATAATTGGGATGAACAAATTCTTTGAGTTTCATGATTACAAAGATAAAATGAAGAACAGAGTAGCGATATTCATCTTGAAAGGTAAAGTAGACATTTGGTGGGAAGATGTTAAGCGGATCAAAGACATCAAAACAGATGAATTGGGTTGGCGAGAGTTCAAGCGGATTTTCAGGAAGAAGTACTTGTTAGAAAGGCTAAATATTTCAATGAGCTAAATATGAGATCAATGATAGATGAAGAATACATGAGCAAGTTTTTGGAGCTATTGATGTATGTACCATATCTTACTGATGAGAAGGCTAATGTTCAGGGATTTTTTAGTGGTTTTCCATTAGTATTTAGAGTTTGGATTGAGTATGATGAGACTCGGTCACTTAAGGAATTTATTGGGAAAGTGAAGCATTGCAATGAATATTCAAAGCATAAGAATGAATCTCAACAAGGATGGAAGGGACAAGACAAAGGTAAAGGTAAATGGCAGCCTAAAAGGACAAGGCCTCAACATGCAGATGAGAAAGAAAATGTGGCACTACAAAAGAGGTTTAATGCATCTAGACAAGGACATGAGTTGCAGCAACAGCATAGAGGTGTGGTATTGGTCAGTTGGAGTGTTGGACATGTGGCAAGGAACACCTTAAGAGAGATATTCGGTAGAATCAGAGTGGTAGGCCTCATATATACAGTGAAAAAGAGGCACAAACTATTGGGGATGTAGGGCAGAGAATTCCTTGTATCTATGCAGTAGTGGACAACAGACAGCAAAACACCAGGCATCTATCATTAAGATGGACGATAAGCTTTGTGATCAAGTTATTTCTATTTTCATTGACCTTAAATCTAATGATAGCTATGTAGGTCCCGAATTGGTGGATAAGTGTGGCTTGAGTAAGGAATTACATGCAGAATCTTGGTTAGCACAGTTGGCTAGAGGTATGAAGAAGTGAGTTCATCACTGAGTAAGAGCTTGTGCATTTGATTTGATTCGTATGCCTACAGCAACACATTTCAATGTATTACCACTGGAATCATACAATGTGTTGTTGGGCATCGATTGGTTGTATCTTGATAGAACCAAGGTAGACTGTTATGACAAGGATATTGAGTGCGTTGATGACAATGGGGAACCAAGAGTCTTGCAGGGTAAGAAGAAAGTCACATCAATTAGGATGGTGACAAATATGCAAGAAAAGTGTAACTGTAGGAAAGGGTGTATGTTGTTTGTAGTACAAATTTCTAGTGACAATGATAAGGAGGTTGAGGATGTTGATGTGTTGAGAAGGTACCCAATTTTGCAGTAGTTTTAGGATTTAGTTCCTAAGGACATTGCAAAGTTTCCACCTCACAGGGAGGTAGAATTTTCTATTGAGTTAGTGCGAGGGGCATCTCCAACATCAAAAACACCTTACAGGATGAGTACACCTAAGTTAGTTGAGTTAAAGATATAGTTGAAGGAAATGTTGGAGAAGGGATACATTAGGCTAAGTGTATCACCTTGGGGTGCACCAGTCTTTTTTATGAAGAAGAAATATGGAACTCTAAGATTATGCATTGACTACAGGAAGTTGAATAAAGTTACCATCAAGAATAGGTACTCATTTCTGAGGATTGATGACTTGTTCGATCAGCTGAAGTAAGCAGCAGTGTTCTCCAAGATTGACTTGAGATCGGGATACCATTAAGTACGCATCAAAGAGGAGGATATTTACAAGGCTGCATTCAGGACTAGGTATGGGCATTATGAGTTTTTTGTAGTTCTGTTTGGCTTAACTAATGCTCCAACTACATTTATGTGCTTGATGAATAGTGTGTTGCATCCATATTTCGATAAGTTTGTTATTGTGTTCATTAATGATATACTAGTATATTCTAAAAATGAGGAAGAACATGTTGAGCATTTAGCAACAATGTTGAGGTTGTTAAGGGAGCATCAGTTGTATGCTAAGCTCAATAAGTGTAGTTTCTTTTAGACTGAGGTACATTACTTGGGACATGTTGTCTCCAAGGAGGGTATTGCAGTAGATCCAGAAAAGTTAAGGGCCATCATAGAGTGGGTAGCTCCTAAGAGTGTGGAAGAGGTGAGATCTTTCATGGGCCTGGCAAGCTATTATCGAAGGTTCACCAGGAACTTCTCGTAGATTTATTATCATATTACATCATTGGAGAGGAAAGGTAAGAAGTTCGAATAGACAGAGGAGTGTGAGGCTAGATTTAAGCAGCTTAATCAGTTGTTGAAACATGCACTAGTGCTACAGATTGAAAATCCGAACAAAGAGTTTGTAGTATGCACAAATTATTGCAAGAGAGGACTAGGTGGATTCCTTATGTAAGATGGACAAGTGGTATGTTATGAGTCACAGAAACTAAACAAGAATGAGCATAACTACCCAACACGTGATATTTAGTTAGTACCAATCATACATGCATTGAAGATGTGGGGACATTATCTTCTTAGCAGGAGGTTTGTACTTATGAGTGATCATATTGGGTTGAGATATTTGTTTGAACAACCAAATCTAAATGCTTGATAGGCTAGATGGTTAGCCACAATCAGTGAATTTGATTTCGAGATCAGGTACATCAAAGATAAAGAGAACAAGGTGGCATATGCTCTAAGAAAGCGGGTATAGGTAAATCACTTGGCAGCTATGAGCTCCTATGGGACAGACTTACAAGATATGATATTGCGGGTAGGTCAGCAGGATTTTAGGTATATGGAGATTGCGTACAGGTTGCAGCACGGTGTTGGTATAGGTACATGTGATATTACAGGTACAGGTACATGTACATGTACCTGTACAGATACAGGTGGCAGTACATGTATAGGTACATGTGCATATGGTATGGATTATTGTCTTACAACAGATGGATTGGTCAAATTCAGAGACATGATATATGTGCTAGATACCAGGGATTTCAAGAAGGTGATTTCGAGAGAGTTTCATTCAAAACCTTATTCAAATCTCCTAGGTTATCAGAAGACATTGACTGCATTGAAGAAATTTTATTATTAGCTAAATTTGAAGAAGGATGTAATAGAATTTGTGGCTAGGTGTTTTGATTGTCAGCGTATGAAGGCAGAGTGTAAGCACCTAAGTGGACTGCTACAATTGATTGTGATTCCAGAGTAGAAATGGGATGTCATTTCCATGGACTTCATTACAAGTTTGTCAAAGACAATGAGACAACATGATTCCATCATGGCTATTGTGCATAGGTTGACGAATGTTGCACACTTCATTCTAGTGAAGTCTACATTATCAGTTATCGATGTGGCACAGGTATTCATCAAAGATGTGTTCAAATTGCATGGTGTCCCAAAGATGATTTTTTTAGACAGGGTTGCGAAGTTCACTTCCAAATTTTGGAAGGAGTTATTTGCAGGTATGGGCACAAATTTTTCATTCAACACAACATACCATCCGTAGACATATGGATAAACATAAAGGGTGAACAAGATATTGGAGGATGTGTCGAGGATGTATGTGATGCATCAAAAGCGGGAGTGGGAAGAGTATCTCCCCTTGGTAGAGTTTGCATACAACAACGATTATCAGGAGTCATTGAGGATGAGTCCTTTTGAAGCATTGTATGAGTGAAGTTGCAATATTCCCATCCATTGGAGTGATCCGGTTAACAAGGTGTTGATTGGACCAGAGAAGTTGGTAGACATAGAATAGGAAATGCATGTGATCAAGAAGAATCTAAAGGCAGCACAGGATAGGCATAAGAGTTATGAAGGTAGGAACAGGTTGTTCAAGGAGTTCCAGGTTGGGGAACATGTGTACTTGCGCACCAAGCAAAAGAAGAGATCCTTACGGATTGGATCATGTGCGAAGTTGGCACCACGGTTTTGTGGACCCTTCAGTATCATTGAGAGGATTGTTCCAGTAGCCTATCGACTTGCACTGCCTCCAACGGTGAAAGTACATGATGTTTTCCATGTATATTGCTTAAGAAGTATGTTAAAGATGTTGATCATGTGATTTATTGGTATGTATTGTAGTTGGAACCAGATGGAGAATTCCAAACAGAGCCTCAGTGTATATTGCATAAAAAGTTACTCATGCTTTGAAACCGAGTAGTTAAGCAAGTTAAAGTGCATTAGATGAAATTTTGGCCCGATGAAGCTACATGGGAGATGGCAGATCAGATGCAGGCTATGTATCCTTCATTGTTTGTCAGTTGAGGAAAATAAGTTTTGACTTGGTATTTTTGTGTGATTTTGATATATGCTTTGGTATATGTTTTGATGATGTTTGGTATATGTATGATGAGCCTCGGTATTGCAACAAGAATTTTGCAACTCCCAAGGCTACCAAATCTAATTATCAACCCAGGGTTCGTACACAATTAAGAGGTATCGACACTATATGTGCAACATACAATGTGTCCTTCATTTTCTGTCATGACATAATGGAGTGCATCTAATGAAAACAAATCCTAAACTAATTGCAAAAAATGAAATGCTCAAAATGGAAACCTTAACATATTGCAAGAAAGAAAGAAAAAGGAAAGAAACCTATTCTAATTTCACAAAGTAAAAATCATGAACTAAATGTAAACCATTACATTTCAAAGAGTTTAGATCCATTAATAGATTTTATTGGATGTGACAACCAAGGAAATCATCATTGTATTATCCAATCCATAAATCTATCCATCAGCCCAAATCGTCGAAACATTTTACATGGGTAAAGTGGCAAGTCCTAAGTGGCCTTTAGTATTCCATAATCACTGATTTAGAGCCTAGGGATCTTGATTCAGCCCTAAGGGATAGTAACCAATATTCTTGAGTGAATTTGGGCAAGTATATGCATGTTGGAAGGCTACTATAGGGTTTCCTATAGTACTACTAGAGGGTTTCTTGTAGTACTACTAGAGGATTTCCTGTAAACAACAAATTTTCTATAGGGAGTTGTAATTCATCAAATGACCAACCAAATCAAATCAAAATTGGATGGGATTTTTTTTTTATTGACTAGGATGTATTAGGTCTCCATTGTAAGTGGAATCACTCAAAAATACCTCTGTTAACCCATGCTAAAAATGACATAAAATTACTAGTCTAACATCTGGAAATTCAAGAACTAGTGAGCTAGTAAATCTATCAAATGCCTAACCTAATCAAGTGAAAATGCAATGGGGTAATTTTTGCTATTAACTAGAATGAGTTTTTGATTTAATTCAAGTGGAATAAACTCGATTGAAGCTTGTTAGCATGATCTAAAAAAATAGAAGAAATTTACTATTATTTTCCACAAAGGACTTCCAGAAATCTAGATTTGGGAATAAGAAAACTAATCCAAGTAGCTCAATGATTACTATGACCTTCCAATTATATTCCAATGATGAAGTGATTCTTGTGGTCATGCAAAATAACTTCAACCATTTAACCCAATCCTACAACAAGAAATCATTAACACTAAATGCAAAAACAGAATAAAGACAAGAACAAGAGATGCATGTGAATAAGAAGTGAAAGGAAGAAAAGTAAATGATACAAAAGGGATTTGAGGCTACTGGGATGGCCAAGCCCAAGAAAAATCATAGTCCTATGGAGGAGGCCAAGATTTAGAAGTTGAACATAACACCAATCTTCATTATTTGCATCAATACTATTACATCCATGCAAGACATGACAATGGAGTTGCACAAATACGAGTTCTCTCCACAATTCCACCCTTAGAGGTAAATCATGAGCACTAGTATTGTAGCAAGAATGTTGCAACTCCTAGGGCTACCAACTTTACTTTATCAACCCGAGGTTCATACAAACCTGGAGGTGACAGTGTTGTATACACAAGTAGATGCAATGGGTCCACTATTTGTCACTACTGAGCTCGCAATAGGCCACTAGAGTTTCTCAAACCAACCTTCTATTGATTTAGAAGAAGTTTGACTACCAATGGAGAAAGGGGAATTTTACCCTAATTGAGAGAATTGAAATATTTTCTACTGCAGTAACGAAAGGCTAAAATAAATGCTTTAAACACACGACTAATCTAACTATTTGTTAAGAGATCTTACTTCAAAAGAATTCTAAGCTAACATATGTGTAATCCTAACTATTCTAAGCATGTAATCTGAGATAATCAAAGACTTTATTGTTACATATGAATGAACACAATAACCTTTTTTTCCCTTTTGTCCTTTTTATGAAAACATGATTGTCAATTCTTCTTGGTTGTGTGGAAGGTGGGTTAGGTGTGGAGAGACATGGTTGTGAAGAGTCAGATGGCTTGGGAGAAAAGTAGGGGTCTTCTCCTATCTTTATGGATGCATTTTCCACAAATTAGTCTCAAAACAAGCCACTATAGGTCATCTTACAGGATGTCCTAATGCACCTACAAGATGTCTTAATGCTCCTACAAGATCCCCTATATTTCCTATAAGATCCGGCCAAAAGCATAAGGAGTGGTTTGGATGATGATATAGAGCTTATGGAAGGTTAATTATGGAAGCAATGAGGCAGGGGAGTGGCTAGGACTTCCTCAGAACTCAAACTAGAGTCTGTAAGATGGTTGGATTCACTCAACAAGCATGGAAAGTTGTTCTTACAGAATGATAAATAGATTTATGGACTTAATGGATTTTTGTGATCATGGGTGGATGAGGTTAGGCTGGGGCTAATAACATGGGATCTTCCTGCACTATTGAAACTCCTGCAATACACACATCACTGGCATTTTCCCATGAATCATGTCAAATAAGAAAGATTTCCAATCAACATAGGAAAACATAACTCCATCATTTAGTTGCCTAGTTCATGCAAGGAAACACTTGCAAGATATTGTGAGACACCATTAGATCTAATAAAAAGCTGGGGATATCATAAATAACAACTGAAACCTATTCTTGAAAACTAAAAAGATGCTAGCCTAATTAGCATAAAACCCTAAATTCCATAAGAAATCAAAATTCTGTCTTTTTGGGGCTGAATAGGAATTTTTCCTCAAACCATGGTCCCTGAAGGGAGGAGTGAGGCAAGATCCACCTGCTATAAACCTTTTTGTCATTCTCTTATCTCTCTAAATCTATGCCCAAATAGAAGCAAACTAGTCAAATTCACCATTACTTGCAATGAAACAATGCCAAAATCAATTCAACAATTAATTTATGAAATAACCTAAGCATACAATTACAATAAGAGGAACCTATGCTACTAGAGTTGGGCCCTAACCCAAGAGCTTCAGCCCTCTAAGTCAACTCAGTGTTGGATCAAGGAAATGCTCATTCTCATTATCATTTCAAAAAATTACATAACAATGTTTTGCCACAATCCTTCAACTCAAAAATGCTTAGTTCTCTTACATAAAAAATCCAAATCCTAATGAGGCTTTAGACCTCCCTATTTATACAACTGAAGTATCCAACAACTTCCTTAAATCTAGGTAGGTTTGGCTCCAAAACTCAAGACGAACTGGTTCTTAACTATCATTGGCTCAACTGCCAATGACCTCCATGACGTGGTTGCTTGCAACTCCGAGCTAGTGTGATTTGATTGAGGTATATTCGAATGAGTGAGGATTTAATGAGGAAGATCCATCTCCTATAATATCTCCTTCTTGTCTCATTCGAGTTCCTGCACCTTAATTAGCGAAAATTGCCATGATTTGCTCACAAAAACCTGCAATCAATGCACATTAGCCCACTAGACATAACATCTTAATTTTACTCATCTCATTAAATAAAATATAATTAAAAAATGTAAGGAATTATGAGAAAAGTTGATTTTAGTAAGCTTGGAGGTGTATTAAGCTCCATATAGTTACCCAATGATGAGCCTCATCATCACCCCCCTACTGAAAGTGTTGCTCATCCTCTGAGAAACTTAATCTATGTCCATGTCCTTCATTGATCTAGTGGCCTCCCTGACATCCTATGCTTCTGTTTGAATAAAAGCATGCCTTCCTCTCTATCTCTTCCCACTGCTTTCTTTCTTCTTCTTATTTCCTTCCTTCCAAAATTCCTAAAAGCAGTGGTGGACTGAGTCTCAAGCCAATCCAATTGACCTTGAGTCTTTGTAGAGCCCGCTTATATAGGAGTGTTCTATTTAGTGCCTCCACCATTTTGTGAGGAGAATGGTATTCTCTGATTTTTAGGTTGTAAGGCAAGGTGTTCCACCTCCTTTAGAAAGCTTGCATGTTGTCATCTCCTAGAAATCTGAACATGTCTTCAAAATGTGTGATTTCTTGTTCTTGTGCAAAAAGGTACCTAGGTGCAAGCTTGGGATCATTTGCAATGAGGTTGTGGGTGCTGATGACAGCCATTGGGTTAAATTGTTCATCTCTGATCACAAGGGGTTATGTTTATTCTCTTTCCATTACCATTTTCATCTTTGTAGCTCTTGCCTCGTCATGATTCATCCATGATGCTAAGGCCATCAATTGCAAGTCTCCTAGTTTTGAATCTGGATCCCACATATTCAAATATGTCAAGGCCAAGTTGTGTAGGTAAAACTCAGACATTTTTTCTCAATATTCCAAGGTGCTTTGATCACAGAGATCAATGAATTGTCTATAGTCTTGGAAGGGCATAGTGCCTCTCTATGCTAAAGTCTTGATTTGGAATTGTAGCCATTTTTCCTTGAGATAAAAGGCATAAGACTTTGCTGGAATCCTGTGTTGGATTGCTTCCAAGGATAAACTGACCATATTTGCCAACATGCTTTCACTTTCTTGTAATTGTCCCCTTAGCCATGCATTCTCTTCTTCTAACTGAGATTTCATTATTGCCTCTCTATCCCTTATGCTGCTTAGTTCTCTATCCATCTCTTTCAATGTTTCCTCCATGTGGCTTACATCCTCCACTCCTTTTGATTTGGCAATTTGCATCCACTTGTGTGTCCTTGCCCTCTCTTTTTCAAGTTCAAAGAATAAGGGGATGGAAAAATTCTATGGGATTATCCTACCTCGTTCAATGAACCTATAGTAGGAGTTGAGGTTGGGTTGTAGACTAGTTTCTCTCAGTACTGGGTCTTCTTCCTTTGTTTCTTGCTAAGTGATACCTTCTTGGTCCATTTTCTATGTTTCCTGTAGGTTTAATAGAGTTTCCTATAATATTTCCTCTACTTCTCGTAGGTCTGTGTGTGTCTCATGTAGGAGACCTTTTTCCTTTGATGAGGCTGAACTTGTGACATGCCTCCTAGCATTAATGATGGGAGATTTGGGAGATTCCTGTTCTGATGATCCTTCCCCTTGATTTTTCTCTAGAGGAGCTACATTTTCTTGTTGATTTGGTGAGTTTTCAATGACAAATGGAGTTTTGGTGGGGGTTTGAGGTCTTCCTTGCCTAATCCTTGTGCTCTTTCTTATCCTAAAGTATAGTGGGGTTTGTCGTTGCCTCTTCCATTTTGACTTGATAGGTGTACTTAGGGCAGTAATAGAAGTTGTTGCCTCTTTCTCAGTGGGTTCTGGAGATACCCTTGGTAATTATTCCCCTTCTTTTCCTTCAACTATAGACCTCTGTTCTTCCTTATGTTCTATTTCCTCTTTTCCATTCTCCTTCTCATTCTTGTCTTCGTCTTCCTCTTCTTCCTCTATTTTGCTCACTTTGTTCGTCTATCTCTTCTTTTATTCCTTCTTATGTCTCTTATTCATTCTCCTCCTCTTTTTCTTCCTCTTTTTCCTCCTCTGTTTCTTCTTCATTTTCCTCTTTTGTTTCTTCTCCCCTATCACTTGCAGTGGGAATTTTTTCATATTCAAGAGCTTGAATTGCTCCTCCTACCTGCATGTCTCTAAAGGTTGTCCATGTAATAAGGAGTCTTAGGTTTTGTAGAGCATCTTCTAGGATGAGTTTGATCAACCCATGATGGGATAGTTGTTGATGTTTTCCCTCCCACACTTTGATGCTCATGTCTATCATTGATTGAAGAAGAAATTAGGGTATACTCAATCTGTTTTGAGGAGGTGTGTTTTCTCCAAATATCAATTTTGTGAGGAGTTTGAAGTGGTATCCATACACCACACTGTATCTCCCTTCACATGATATGTATTTAATGAGGTGGTAACTAACTTTATTTCAAGGGTATAGAATTCTTTCCTTCTAACTCCATTTTTGTCATCCATTGGCTCCTCCCCTTCCAAAAGAATTTCTTCTTTGCAATGGTGTTGTTACCCTTGTCTTCTTTTCTCCATGGTAACCCTAAAGGGAGTGTAGTGATTCTACTTATAGTTTCAGGGGTAATTACTATTGATAGCCCTTTCACCATAGCAGTGGCATGGGTCCTAGTGAGGGGTGTGAGTGAGAGAGAAAAGTCTCTAGCCACCTCATCATCGCATCGTCTCATCCTCTCAAAGAACCCCATCAATTGGTGCCTTGTGAAAATTTCTACTACTGGAGGATGCTCATGGATCCTTACTGTGTTTGTGGGTTCTCTCTTGTTAAAACCTCCTGTCATCTTTCCCTGGTGATTGTGGAGGTTTGTATGGATAAATTCAAGAATTCTAGTAGGTGAGAGAGGTTTGAATGTTAACTTTTCAATACAATTCTCCTATACTGCAATTTCCTTAATCAAACTGAGGATTTTTCTTCTATCAACTGGAAAACATGTAAGGTATAGCTCCTACCTCACTTGTTATGTTCTGGTGAGGACAACCTTCGATTTCTCCTTCCTTAGTTCCCATTGATAATCCTGTAGGTTGACTCCTCTATATCATGTAGGCTTCCTGTAGGTTTTCTCTAGAATCTTGTACATCTCCTATGCTATAAATGCTAATTGTCTCTTGTAGGTGCTACTTCAAGAAGGCCGAGAGAAACCTCTTTTTTGATGAATTCTTGATATTGCTAATGCTCTCTTTATATTGGAATCATTGTTTTCTTTCCATATATGGATGATTGTGTGGGGTGTTGTGTCGGTTGTCTAAGTACGAGCACCTCCTTTTGGACTATTGGTCCCACTATCAGTCCATTATTCCACCTTACCTTGTAATCATCTCCCACTTCTTCCCTCCGTAACTTAACCATTTTTGGCCTTATTCCCTTTGTCTTCTAATTTGACTTTTTCCACATGTGGAGTGGTCTAACTATTTTCTCCTCATCGACTGGCTGAAGGTGGCCAAGTTAACTAGCCACCTTTACTTATAAAACCAACTCTCACATAATCCTATATTTTTATCATATCGTGCTAATGAGAGATCATGAGTAAGATGACATACCTATGGGTAATACGCTTTGATGATGATGCATGCTAGAGAGTGATGTCTCTGTGTTGTGCTTTTGCTGCATATTCCTCTATGTATTTGCCTCTTTTGATGTTTGTTTCTTTTGGTGTGCAGGTGCTGGAGAGTGATATTGGTGATCTTGTTGTTGTTGTTGAGCTCTAGGGGAGATTCCTCAACCTTGGAATCCTTGTGCTAAATATGGTTGCAAACCTATGAAGTTTCCTTTGTGGGATAGGCTACTACATGATTTCCTACAGGAAACCTACAGGATGTCTTGTAGCTTCCTCTACCCTAAACTTTCATATTATATATCAATTATGGAGCACGAGGGATGTTGACATGAGTGGAGAAGGGTTGTAGGGAATGGTATGTGAGAGTTGTGGTCTTTAGTTATTGTCCCTCGTTTCTTTTTCTCTCCCTCTTCTATTTTTTGTTTTTTTCTTTTGTAAACTATGTTTTTTTAATTAATTTATTGGATGGATGCAGGGAGGACATGGTGATGAAAGGCATGGCTATGATGTCGTGGAGTGAATGTTTTTTTTTTTTTTTCAGATACAGGATTGTCATCCCCTTTATCTAGGAAAAATTTTATTGGGATTTTAAAGGCCACTGTAATTCCTACAGGAAACTCTTGTAGATTTACAGGGAATCCTATAGGATTACAGGAAAACTTGTAGAAAACACAGAGCCTGTGTAAGTTGAGCTGGAGGGGTTCATAAATGGAGGAATGGATGAATGTTGAAAGATATGAGATGGAGGGATTGAAATATGGATCTTGTAGGTCCTTATGTTCCTTTCATGCTGTGCTTATCCTCCTCTTGCTAACCTGCAAAACAAAATTTCCAAAAAAAAATCATTTTCTCATTTTTTATTTTATTTTATATTCATTTTTCCCCTTGTTTTTTTTAAGAACAACTAGTTTGCCTCCAAGGAGGTTTTCATCCTAGTTGCCTGCCGTGGGTGCCTCAAAAGAGGTTTTCACCTAGATATATTTTTATTTTCTTCTCATTTTTCAACACCCTTGGGCTGCCTCAAGAAGTTTTCAACCCAACATTGGGACTCAGGTGCCTCATGGAGGTTTTCACTTGAGTCTCTTTATGTTTTCTCTTTTTTTTCCCCTTTTTCTTTCTTTTTTTTTTTTAGGGACTTGGTGGGGTGGAAGCTGAGACTTGTTCCACCACCATCACTTTCTTCTGATGCTATTGATGAATTCTTTCTTTGACAAGGGCTTCTTGTAGATATTCAATCTATACCCATTGACAAGTAAAGGGATAGCCTATGCATCAAGGGTTCTTATTTGTACAACACCATTATCATGACAATTTTCTATGACATAAGGCCCTAACCATCTATTCCTTAACTTACCTTTAAAATATTTGTACCTAGAATCATACAACAAATCCCAATAACCTTCTTGAAATTGTTTTTCCTTTATATTCTTGTCATGCTAAATTTTCATTTGAACTTGAGTTACCTTTGTGTGCAGGAGGGCCTACATCCTAAATTCGTTTAACCCATTCAGTTGGAGCAATATTTCTTGTTGTGCCTTGGTGAGATCTATATCCAGTTGTGTTGCCATTCTTAAGGTGTTGTATTCAAATTCAATGGATAGCAGGGCTTTCTTCCCACAGACCAACTCATAAGGAGTGAACCCAGTGGTGGTCTTCCAGGTGGTATTGTAGGCCCAAGTGTCCTCAACTAATCTATCTGCCCAATCCTTTCTATTTCTGCTAATCACTTTGGTCAGAATGCCTTCCAACACTTTATTTGTTACCTCCACTTACCCATTACCTTGCAGGTGGTAAGGAGTGGATGTCATGTGCTTGATATTGTGCTAGCTTAACAAATTCTCAATCATGTGAGATGTAAATTGACTGCCTTGATCAATGACCAATACTCTAGGATACTTAAACTTATAAAATACATTTTCACCTAAGAATTCAGCCACTTTTTCTTCAGTTGTTGCTTTGATGGCCTTGGCTTCAGCCCACTTGGTTAAATAGTCAGTGCATACAATGATGCATTTCTTTTGCCTGGATGGAGGGTCAATGGGTCCAATGAAATCCATGCCCCACTTTTCAAAAGGCTCAAAATTCACCTAAGGTTGTAGAGGAATTCCATCACTTGGGGTCAGTTTCCCCATCCTTTGGCACCAATCACACTGACTAGTATACCTTCTCACATCTTGGTAAAGAGTGGGCCAGTAATAACCAACTTGTAGTACCTTGAATGTTGTTCTTTTGGCTACAAAGTGACCTCCACAAGGCCCATCATGAAAAGTCAAAAGGATGTCAAAGACTTCTTCCTCCCTGACACATCTTCTCAGAATTTGATCTGGGCCTAGTTTGAAGAGGTTTCCCCCAATCCAAGTGAATGGGTCGATCTTCCTTATGATCTTTCTCTTTTCCTTGGAAGACAAATTTGGTGGAAACTGTGTAGACACCAAGTAATCTTCTATGTTAGCAAACCATGGAGAGAGAACTTAAATGGTGAATAAGTGTTCATCTAGTTAATTATCATTAACCATTCCTTCCTCCCCTGTAGGCAAATTCAATGTGGATAAAAAATATGCAACAACATTCTCCTTAGGAGGCTTATCGATAATAGCCAAATCAAACTATTGTAATAAAAGTAACCATCTAATAATCGGGCATTTACATCAAGTTTATTCATCAAGTATTTATTCGTAGCATGCTTAGTATGTACAAATGCTTGGTATCCAGTAATGTAATTCCTAAATTTATTCAATGAATGTACAACAACTAGGAGTTCTTTTTCAGTCACTATGTAGTTTAGCTCATCTTTTGACAAATTCTTACTGATAAAGTAAATGGCATAAGGTATCTTGTCATCTGTCTGGCCTAGATCTGCTCCTATGGCTTTATGAGAGGCATCGACATGTATATGGAATGGAAGAGCCCAATTTGGGCCTCAGAGAATAGGTGCAGTGGTCAACTTGTCTTTAAGGGTGTCCAAGGCTTCTTGACAAATTTATGTCCATAAAAATTCAGAGTCTTTGGCCAATAATCCAAATAAAGGAGAAGTTAACATGTTGAAGTCTTTTATAAATCTCCTGTAGTATACGAGTAAACCTAGAAAACTTCTGACATCCCTTTGCTTTTGCGGTGTTGGGACCCTTTGGATGATGGCTATTTTATTTGGGTCAACCTGCAGTCCTTTCTGGGATATTGAGTGACCTAGAACAATCCCTGCAGTCATCATGAACTCACATTTCTCGGGACTAAGGGATAAGGTCATTTCAATTCATTTGTTCAACACCTTATTCAGGTTGGAGAGAGTCTCCTGGAAATCACACCCATAGGGTATAAAGTCATCCAAATAAATTTCCATTGCATCATGGACTAGCTCAACAAAGATACTCATGACTGCCCTATGAAAAGTGGCAGGGGCATTGCATAGACCAAAAGGAAGGACCCTATAAGTGAAAGTACCCCAAGGATAGGTGTAAGTGGTTTTATCCTAGTTCTCTGGGCTAATCTGGATCTGATTGTACCCCCTGAACCCATCTAAGAAAGAGAAAATATTTTTTCCTCCCTGACCATCTAACACTTGGTCAATGAAAGGTAGAGGGGAATGGTCCTTCTTTGTTTCTTTGTTAAACTCTCTATAATAAACACAAATCCTCCACTTCCCATTTTTCTTTGGAACCAAGACCAAAGGAGACACCCACTCACTGTTCAAGATAGGATAAATAAATCCTGCATCCAGCAGCTTTTGCAGTTCTTCATTGACTATATCCTTGAGAGCTGGATTCATTCTCCTTTTGGGTTTTTGGACTGGTTTGCAACCTTCTTTGATATAAATCTAGTGAGTACACATCGAGAGGTGCACTCCCTTCATTTCTTTGTAACTCTAAGCAAAGGCATCAAAATGTTCCCTTAGCAAGTTACATAACTCTTCTTCTTGGTGTACATAAAGAGAGGGGTTGATCTTCAAGGTTCTTTTAGGGCCAAATTCTATTGTCTTGACATGAGTATGGTTTGAATCAACCAAGAATAGATCAATGTGATGGTTTCTCTTGGTTTCATTCACTACTTCTTATAAGGACAAGGTGTTGGGAGTTGGATTTTGGAGGATGTGTTCAATCAAATCATCTTTTTCAGGCTATCCTCCTCCCATGGTATTTTCTAGGGTATAGAGTTGAGCTGAGTAAACTTCACCTTCTTCCTCCTCTTCTAGCCATAAAGGTAAATCATGTTCTAAAGATGGTTGAGTAGTAGGGTACAAGACCAACTGCTTGGATAGATGCCCATTTTGATAGTCATGTTTCCAACCCTATAGCTAATGTAGGCATCAACAGTGGCTAACCAAGGCATCCCAAGTATGAGAGGATAACCATTAAGCTTGGCCTTAGGCTAGAGAACTAGGAAGTTTTTAGGGTACTCCTAGGAGTCAATGAAGACCATCACATCCTCAACAACCCCCTCAGGGGCTACTGTGGATCGATCTGCAAGATGCAAGACTGTCGTGGTATTTCGTAATGAACCCCGGAGATTCAACTTGAGCATTGTGTCCTTAGTCATTAAATTAATGGTAGCCCCAAGATCAATCAAGGTGTATGGGACAATGTTGACATTAATGTGCACATCTACTATAGGGTTTCCAGGGTCTAAATACTTAGGTTAAATTACTTGCCCCAGCATTAAGTTAGATAGTTGTCCAATGACATTAACGGTAGGGGTGTCTCTTTTTCACCTCCCTCAATGTTTGAAACACTTCTCTTTAATCCGTTTGTTGTAAATATGTACATCCTTAATGGCTTGGTGAAGTGGAATTTTGACACATAGATTTTTCAATTCACCCAGAAGTTCATTCTCTTTTGGGGTAGGTTGGGCTGGATGACTTAATTTGTTAGGAAAGGGTAGTGGATTCACTCTAGGCATACCTTCCTATATTTCCTCCTCACTCTCCCTCGGTGGAGATGGAGGTTAGTTGTCCAAGAGTACTCTCCCAGACCTCAGGTTTATTTCCTAAATTTCCATAGCATAAGCAGGGTAGGATGCCTCTCCATTATAGACCTGTTGTGCCTGTCTGTTGTTTGCGTTCGGATTTGGTTGGGCAGGCATCTAAGGTTGTTTAGGTGGAGCAGGGTGTAAAGTTGTGGTTGAGTGGGAGGTGAAGGTAATAAAGCTGGAGCATTGTTGTATGGGGGCATTCACCCCTAGGGTGCTACATTCCACTGAGGCTGTCGAGGAGTATATGGCTGAAATGGTTGGTTGGTCAGCTGAGAATGGTATTAAGGTCAAAATGACCAAGGAGAAGGTGTAGACCAAGAGGGATGAGTAGGGGAGGCCCAAGAGGGAATGGACGTGTTTTAGTTAGGGTTGTAATATGCATAGGATGACTCTTGCATGCCCTACTAGTATGGTCAAGGCCCATCAGGCCTCCTTTGATTTATGTAGTAGAGTTTTTTAGTCACCCATTCAGTTCCCTGATAAACAACTTTTAGTCCAGGTAGAGAAGGGCACTTATCTGTGGAGTGGTTTTCTTCACAAACTGAGTATATTTCTATAAGGTTTAATGGACATTCATTCCTAGGGTGCCTCCTTGTGCATCTGGGGCAGAAGATGGCTAATGATCTCTTTGCTTCATCTTCCGCTCTCTTGATGTGCATAATGTCCATCTGTAGGGAAAGGGTCTACAACATTTCACTCTTGAAATATTCTAGAATATTTCCAATTTCACCTTTTATAGATGTGTTGGGAGAGGATGAGTTGGCCACTGGTTGACTACCCCTACCATTTTTCCTAGCTACCCTAGAATGGTTATTAAAGACGGTCTTAATATCTTCTTAGGGTAGCTGGTAGATTTCCCCTCCTGCAAGAAGGTTTAGGGTATCTAGAAGATCTTCCCTGACCCCCCCTGAGTAGGACTAGCTTCAATGACTCAGGATCAAGTGTGAACCTAACTCTTTTGTGGCTAAGCTAGAATCTTTCCTCATAATATTCTAAGGACTCATCATGCCCTAAGGTCATTATAAAAATTTCCTCTTTAGTATCTTTGGACCTGTAATAGTTTCGATACTTGTTGTTGAAGGCTTGTTGCATCTAAGCCCAAATGGTGATGTTATCCCCAAGTAAACCCATGAACCAATGATGAGCTGCATCCTTGAGAGTGGATGGGAATCATTTCAACTTCTGATCATCAATGGTGTAATCATAAGTTCTGCATATGATAGAGAACTCAAATAATAAATTATCTGGATCTTTTGAGGTCAGGCCATGGAAGTGAGGAACAGAAGAGGGGCTTATGTTTTTCATCTTGGCATCCCCATTTGTTTCTTTGATGGGAAAAGCACATCCAATTCTTTCTCTATCTCCTCTGTCATTTCTTTTTTCAGCCATTAGCTCAATTGGAATGGGTTCTCCTTCTTCTTCTCCCCATGTAGGCTCTTCAAAATTCTTAGGTTGTTTTCCTACGAGGTCCTCCAATTCACAACCATCAAAGAAGAGCGAAGGTTGGCTATTTGAAGTGTTGTGGATATTTGGTAGAAATTTTCCTAAGTTATCCCTATTCCTAGGAGGCATGAAATAAGTGTTTTTGTTTTGTTTTGTTTTGTTTTGTTTTTCAAGCTTTAAGACTAATTGCAGAATTGAAATAACAAGCTGAATGGAAACTAAATATTGAATGAAATCTCACTTGCAGAATGGAAAGGAAAGCAAACCAACTTACAATTACTATTGCAAAAAATGAAGCTAATAGCAAAATGGAAGAGATAAGAAATGGAACAAAGAAAGTAGAAATTGCACCTACTCAGACACCTCCCCATCAACGGTGCCAAAAAGTGATGAGCACCAGTATTGCAACAAGAATTCTGCAACTACTGGGGCTACCAACTTTACTTTATCAACCTAGGGTTCATACAAACTTGGAGGTGTCAATGCTGTATACACAAGTAGATGCAATGGGTCTACTCTTTGTCACTGTTGAGATGGTGATAGACCACCAGAGTTTCTCAAACCAACCTTCTATTGATTTAGAAGAAGTTTGATTACCAATGGAGAAAGGGGAATTTTACCCTAATTGAGAGAATTGAAATATTGTCTACTGCAGTAATGAAAGACTGAAGTAAATGCTTTAAACACACCACTCATCTAACTATTTGCTAAGAGATATTGCTTTAGAATAATTATAAGCTAGCATATCTATAATCCTAACTATTTTAAGCATGTAATCTGAGATAATCAAACACTTTACTGTTGCATGTGAATGAACACAGTAACCTTTTTTCCCGTTTTGTCCTTTTTATGAAAACATGAATGCTAATTCTTCTTGGTTGTGTGGAAGGTGGTTTAGGTGTAGAGAGAGATGGTTATGAAGGATTAGATGGCTTGGCAGGCAAGCATGGGTCTCTCCTATCTTTCTGGATGCATTTTCCAAAAATTGGCCTCAAAATAGGCCACTACAAGTCGTCCTACAGGATGTCCTAATGCACCTACAAGATGTCCTAATGCTCCTATAGGATCTGGCTGAAATCATAAGGAGGGGTTTGGAAGATGGCATAGGGCTTAGGGAAGGTGAATGATGGAAGAAATAAGGCAAGGGAGTGGCTAGGACTTCCTCATAACTCAAACTAGAGTTTGTAAGATGGTTGGATTTGCTCAACAAACATAGAAAGTTATCTTATGGAATGATAGATCAGTTTATGGACTTAGTGGATTTTGGTTATCATGGGTGGATGAAGTTAGGTTGGGGCTGCTGACATGGGATTTTCTTGCACTATTGAAACTCTTGCAATACAAATCACTGGCATTTACCCATGAATCATGTCAAATAAGAAATATTTCAAATCAACATAGGAAAACATAATTCCATCATTTAGTTGCCTAGTTCATGCATGGAAATACTTGCAGGATATTGTAAGACACCATGAGATCTAATACAAAGCTAGAGATATCAGAAATAAAAATTGAAACCTATTCTTGAAAACTAAAAAGTTGTTGGCCTAATTAGCAGAAAACCCTAAATTCCATAAGAAATTAGAATTTTGTCTTTTGGGGGCTGAATAAATGTTTTTCCTCAAACCATGGTCCCTAAAGGGAGGAGTGAGGTAAGATCCACCTGCTATCAGCCTTTTTGGTATTCCTTTATCTCTCTAAAGCTACTGCTAAAGCTGTGCACAAATGGAAGCAAACTAATCAAATTCACCAATACTTGCAATGAAACAATGCCAAAATCAATTCAACAATTAATCTATGAAATAACCTAAACATACAAGTACAATAAGAGGAACCTCTGCTACTAGGGTTGGGCCCTAACCCAAGAGCTTCATCCCTCTAATTCAACTCAGTTTTGGATCAAGGAAATTCTCATTCTCATTATCATATCAAAAAAATTACATAACAGTGTTTTGCCACAATCCTTTAACTCGAAAATGCTCTGAATCCTAATGAGGCTCTATGCCTCCTAATTTATACAATTGAAGTCTCCAACAAATTACTTAAATCTAGTTAGTTTTGGCTCCAAAACTCAAGATGAATTGGTTCTTAACTATCCCTAGCTCGGCTACCAATGACCTCCATGACTCAATTGCTCGCAACTTCAAGCTAGTGTGATTTGATTGAAGGATATTCAAATGAGTGAGGATTTAATGAGGAAGATCCATCTCCTATAATCTCTCCTTCTTGTCTCATTCGAGTTCCTACACCTTAATTAGCCAAAGTTGCCATGATTTTCTCCCGAAAACCTGCAATCAATGCACATTAGCCCACTAGACAAACATCTTACTTTTACTCATCTCATTAAGCAAAATATAATTAAAACACGTAAGAAATTATGAGAAGAGTTGATTTTAGTAAGCTTGGAGGTGTATTAAGGTCCATATAGCTATCCAATGATGAGCCTTATCAGTAAATTTGACTTGGTACTTATAGAAAATGATTAGGAATCACTCCCCATGAAATAAGGAAGCTTTCCCCACCAAAATCCCTTGATTAGTGGATCTAGTTCCTAATACTAGGAATCTGCATTAAATGGCAAGGAACACATTCCTATATTTTTTCAATCATTAGAGCTCCATAATATGTGCCATAATTCCATAATATCTTGTTGATTTATTATTTAATATTGATCTTCCTATAGTAGGGAGCAACTCCCTAGATTATCTCCTCCTCCAAATCTCCATAATCTGGCCAATATTCTCACAATATTCCACAAAAATAAATAATATTAGGAACAAATATGCAATTATCCATAAACCTTTCTAATGAACATATTAAAGTTAAAAATACATTATCTAATACAAAAAGAGAGGTTTAATGTGTTGAAGGATGGTTAGATGGGCCTTAATTTATGTCTAATTTAGATACCCACATACCCCTTTGTTGAAAGTGTTTCTCATCCTCTAAGAAACTTAGTGACCTCATTGTGTCTCATTCACAACCCTGGTGGCCTCTCTCTTGTGCATTCCTCGAACCTTTCTCTTAAGAATCTTGGTTGTAAGTTCTACAAGGACAAGCACAAAAATGTAGTTGTTCTTATCATGATTGTTTAACAGTATTTCAAGAAAAAAACATAACTTTCCTCTTTGCAATCTTGTAGATCCATTTCATAGATATCCTCTCCCTTGAAACCTTCATTCCATTTTCACTCATTTTTCCAAAATTATTTGTGCACAGAAAAAATCACAGTGTTACTTAAGACCATTAGCCTACCTTCTTCCCCTTATTCAAGATGGGTTCTTCATTATTTTTCAATTTGGCAAGGTCTTCCACATCCTTTTCCAACCTTCTGCTACCTTGTTCCACAATTTGAACACCTCTGAAACCTTCAAAACGCCTTTAGATGAGAATTAGGATATCCTATAGTAATTCTTGTAAAAACTACAGGAAACCCTGTAGTTGTTCCTGTAGTACTTCAGGAAACCCTATAGAAGTTCGTATGGTACTACAGGAAACCTTGTTTAAACATGTTTTGAGCAAAAATAATAATTTGAGCCTAGGGTAGGCCCTCAACTTGACTTCCATGCCTTTCTCCCATTTCTATAACATCTTTTAGGCCTTGGAAAAAGGCTAGAAAGAGATTAGAGACCTCTTGGAAAACCTCTTTTCATCTCTACAGTTTGAGTTATGTTTTGATGGTGAATGCTTTATTTCTTCTTGTTGCCTTCTTCTTCTCTTTTGTGGCCTAGATAATTTCCTAATGGCCAGTTATATGTTTTGATTAGGTCTCTCTTAGGCACTACCATTTTGGGTTTTAGCACAATTTGTTCATTTCTTCCTTCTTGTAGTAGCCATTCCTTCTTCCTTCAAGGTCTTAATATAACTATATGGGAGTGATGAGAAATGATGTAGAGGGGTTGGAGGATGATGCTAGGACTCAAAGGGAGTAGTGTAGGTTTGTAAAAATGAAGAAGATGTTATGTTTGTTTTTTTCAAGAAATTTTCAAGGTGAGACAAAGTGTAGGGTTTGTTCTTGAAAAATATTAATTTTTTTCTAATGAAATGGGATGGATGAATGATGGATAGATAGTGGATATGAAGTGGATGGAGGTCTTGGAGTTCCTTGGTGACTTGGCCTTTATACAAATTTCCTCTTATAGCTATTATTTCCATTCTTCGAAATCATCACCCTTCATAATTTGGCTTTTCCACGGTACATAAGTGGAGTGAGCTACAATTAATTAGTTGAAGATAGACAAGACTATTGATCTATCCTTAGCTTATAAAACATCATCTCTCATGCATTGACAATAAATTTCTAACTATAATATGCTCAAGAGAAGAGGTCAAGAATATTGCATACATATACCTACCTAATGGTTGTTGGAGAGACATGCAAGTTGTTTTTGAATTGATGATTGATCATGGTCCCCTAGAGGTGATAATTTCCTTTGTTTCCTTCTACACAGGTCTTCATAGCTTGGTGATTCTAAGCCTATGTCTTCCAGTTACCATGAGAAAGTTATCCTAGTCAAATCTGACCTTCTTTGAGTGATGGGTTTGTCCATGGGTGATGTTCACATTCCCTATACCTTATTCCACCATTAGACACCTTTCCTACACTTCATTCTACCTTTTCTACCATATCCTAAGCTTTCAATACATTTCCTGTAGTAAAACGGGGCACCCCGTAGTAGAAATAGGACATCTTCTAGTAGGACTACAAGAAACTATATATTTGCCTTGTTTTGTCTATATCTCCCAAACGGTAGAATGGATTGACCTAAAAAAATTTGAGCATGTTGTTATCATCTGTATGGACCTCCTGATAATAAAAAAATTGGGCAATGGATACAGGAATGTTGAGAAAAAATAAAAATGGTTGAAGTAGATGGAGGCCGATTTCTTAGAAACCATGCACTGGAATTTGCTGAAATTTCTTGGGCATGTTACCACCATCCATATGCATATCCCCATGAAACAACATTTTAAATGGATGTACGAATACTGAGAAAATTCAAAAATGGTTGTAGGTGATGGAGGCCAATTTCTCGAAAATTGTGCACTGGAATTTGCTGAAATCGCTTGAGCATGTTACCCTCATCCATATGCATCTCCACCTGAAACAACTTGGAAAATGGATGCATGGTTTTCAAGATATGACAAAAATAGTTTTATGATCTATGTATTTATGTTTCCTGTAGTAAACAAAACATTCTTGTAGTATTTCAGGACAAGAAGGAAAATGAGTGGTAAAAGCTTGGGAATGATGAGTGGATGATGGAAATATACGAGGGTGATGGATTTGCATGGCCTTGGTCCTTCTGAAGCATCTGAGCAGAGGAGGAGAAAGTCCAAGTTTGACTTCCTTTGACTAGAATTTTGACCAAAATTTTCTATTTTTTTGTGCCAACTTGTTTTTGTTGCTTGCAGATGTTGGAGAGCACCTACATTCATCAGAGAGATACATGGAGTGGAGATTTTTTTTTTCTTCTAGGCCTACTTGCTTTCTCAATGAGGTTTTCAACTCGTAGGTCTACCTAGGCACCTCAAAGGAGGTCTTCACCTAAGATCTTTTCCTTTTCTCTTTTTTCTTTTCTTCCCAACCCATTGACCACCTCATGGTGGTTTTCAATCAATGAGCCAATCTCAGACGTCTCAAAGGAGGTTTTCACTTGAGATTTATTTTTTCTCTATTTTTTCATTTTTTTTCTTCCCTACTCTACTTGAAAAACAAAATCTCTTTCAAGCATAAGAATACTTCCAATGGAACCATGTGCATATCAAGATGATAGATAAACTGATGTGTAGGCTTGAAATACATTATTTGACATGTACTTGAATTTCAAATACCAAATTCTCTGACTTTGAAAATATCAAGCACAGTTGAAGAAGAGAGTGATGCTCCATCTTGTTGATTTTCTAGAACCAAACCTCAATATAAATTTGATGCCCTTGGTTTTCTTTCTTATCTGGATCATTCTTCATGTCTTCTTCTACCATGACCTTCAAATATTCCTATTTTTGTTGGTTTTTCTCTTAAATATAGGGAGGATTTGATGGTAACCATGAGGGAGCTTTTCCAATCTCTGATTTTGATTTATGCTCTTCATCAAGTGAATCCCATGATTCTTTGGTCTTCTCTTTTGAATCTTCTTTTCTGCATGTTGTCCTTCAATGGCATTAAGAGAATCTCCTTTTTGTAATATTCTTCCCGAGCTGAGATGAATACCGTTGAGATCAAGAGGAGATATTTGGAAGCGTTGTACCTCAGCATTGTAATTGAGTTGAGCTACTTGATTGTGTGGGTTTGGAAATGGTGGTACAGGTAGTTGAGTGGGAGTGGATGATGGATGTGGTTGGGGTTGTGGTTGTGATGGAGGTGAATGGTAGGGATAACATGGATTTGGGTATGGAGGATATTGTGGAAAATATTGAGGATATTATGGATGATTCCCATAAGTTCCTTGCCAACCTTGTTGCCAAGATTGGTTTTGGGGTTGAGATGGCCAATGTTGCCAAGGAAAGGGTGTGTTCGAATTACTTTGAGGTGGATATGCATAACCTTGAAATTGTGAGTTAGGTTCTTGAATCATACTAGGTTGACTAGGTTGTCATAGTCCTCTTGGAGCTACATAACAA